>JARFYF010000051.1:33518340-33534267 GCA_030265395.1 Rhina ancylostomus | reverse complement strand
ATGATGCTGAGAAATTATAGCAGTTTGAGCAGCAAATGCGGGGGGAGAAACAGGATCACGTTAGAAGTGGCCAGGGATTGAAAAGTTGGGAAAAAAAACTGGATGCCAGAAATCTGAAACAAAACAAAGTGCTGTCAACGCTAAGCAAACCAGACTGCATCTGCAAAGAGAAATAGAGCAAATGCTCCAGGTCAACAAACCCCCATTGTGAAAGGACATCGGCTGAGCACCAGCCCTGTCTCACTTCCCACAGTTGCCGTCTAACTTACTGAGTGCTAATTGCCTTTTGAATAGTTTTGTGTCTTGAGTCAACAAATTCTCACTTGCATCTTTCACGTGGATCATTGGTTCTGATTGAACTTGCATTAAACAAGAATGAGTTGACCTTCCTCTCCTCAGCCTCTGGCTATTCAAAATTTAAGCAATGCCCTTGGTCCTGCCTGAAACAATTTTTCTTAACAATAATTTGATTTTTTTTAAATCACTGTCACTGTCTTTAAAGGCACCTTCTACTTGTTAGAATATCTTTTAAATCTTGAACCTATATTCTCTGCGGAATAAAAATGGAGAAAAGGTATTATTTTTCTGATTAACAAAGACAAAGTCGTATTTCACTTTTGAGTGATTCTGTAAGAATACAGCATGGCCCTTTTTGTGTCGGTCATCTCCATGAAGTCGATGCTGGCATGGAATTAAAGAACAGTCAGCTCCACTGCTGTGACATTTTACCAAAGGTTCCCATGCAGATGTTGACTAAGTGCCTGCCTGGATCTAAGCCAAGAATAATGACCTTTAAAAGTTTCAAGCAACTAAGTTTGAAAGAACTACATGGGCCAGAACTTAACGCCAGAAGGAACTGCCTGCACTTGCCATTGACTGTTGTACGAAATATAAATATGTGGAGTCACTAGTTGTAGATTTATTGTTCAGTGTTGTCTTCATCCCAAATGGCATTGCTTTACACTGTGGCAGGGCCTTGTGTGACATAATTCCATTGTGGGTTGGTCAGAATGTCAAAATAACCATACAGCAGCTGAATACATTGACAGCAGCAAAGACACACTTTCGGGTTTAGCTGACTGACCTTCATGTGATTTTTTTTTCTTTTTGTTACTTTTAATTGCAGGGAGTAAATGTGATATCTCTTCAGTTTTGTGAAGTTTTTTTATTTATTCATTTTTTGGGATCTGGGTGTTGCTAGCAAGGCAACATTTATTGTCCATCCCTGAATGCCCTTGAGAAGATGGTGGTGAGCCAATGCTATGAACTCTTTCAGTGCAAAAGACTGAAGGATGTGCTCAAAGCCTATATCCTCTACTGATTTCTGGAATCTCTAGTCCATCACCATTCAGAGTAGAGAAGGGAAATCTGTGGTGGCACTCAACCTCAAATCCAAGCATCAGGAACATACAGAAGCCCAAAGAAAATGGTGCAGGAGTGGATTTCCAGGAGTAAATCCACTTTAAAGTGGATTTGGTTTTTGATTGTGTGGTATATTTTTCCTAAATTCACAATTTTTGTTACATTGTGCTTCTATCCTTGTGTTACTATACAAGTTCCCATTGGAAGCTACTTACTAGCACTGAAATAGCAACATTATTGTTGGAAATTTCTTAATGGAGCACCATTTATTCACAGTTCATGTGGGAAAGAAGGAAAAAAAATCTTCTCAAAACTTCATATCTTTCATTCTTGCTAAGGTGGCAAATCTAAGTTGAAACTACTCCCTTGTGTTTTATGTTCCTCCTAAAATTGTGAAGAAACTGTTTATATATCATGCAGCTTGTTTTCAAGAGGACCATGTTGTTGGAAACAAATAATGTCAGTGGCCTTGTGAAACTTTTGGCCCAGATTGTGCTTACTAATAGTTGGTTTTGTCAGGTTTACACTTCAGCACATCTCGCCTTTTGCATATGTGCTGTGAAAAGTTTAAGTCCAGGACCTGCTAGAACTCGGGTGCCAATGTATCTGATGGTCTGCTCCACTGCTGGACTCGTCATTGAGTCCACTGAAGTACCTGGAGGATCCTAATGTGCTTCAAATGGGATTGTTGAATCTGGAAAAGTGTAGTGCTTTTTAACATTTTTAATTATTTCCTCATGTCATTAGGAGCTCTTGTTTATTTCCCCAACCCAAAGAAGTGCTGGTACGTTTATTGGTTACAATAAATTATCTCCTAGAGTAAGGAAGTGGTAGAAAGAATCAAAGGAGTAGTTGGTGAGCGAATAATTAGTAGTTAGAGAGAGAATAAGTTGCAGGGCTACAGAGAAATGAGAGGGGCGAATAGGGCAGATGGGATTTGATTTGCTAGGAGTCAGCATTGGCTCATTGGGCAAAATGGCCACCTATATACTGAGGAAGGAAAAAGTATCAAGAGAGCCAAGGAAGTCCTAATCCATAGTGCTTATTTCCATAATTTCCTTTTTTTTTATGTTTCAGGTCATACAAACCAGTGGTGGACCTGAGATGGGTGGTTCAATTCTCTCTCCTCTCTTGACAAAAGATGCTATAGATTTTTTAAATACATGCGTCACACCTGAAGAAAAAGTAATTTGGTTTTCTTTGGGTGAAGCATGGACCAAGCCCAGGCAAGTTGATGACAACACTCATTTTTTTTCTCTATAAATCCTTTTGTGACATTAAAGGGAAGGATTTCAACCAACTTAATCAAGCACAGTTGCTGGGTAGTGATCTGGGTTGGAAGCTTGGGTAGAAGATGAATGTCTTTCATGAGCAGCATCTTTCCTCATTCCTTGAATTTCCAGATAATGTGAGAAGATGTTCTATCATATTGTATGTTGCACCAGGAAATGAATAATTTGTCTTAATTTGCTTATCTTAATTTGCTTGTTTTAAAAGACTGCACACTGTTTTTGTCGACTCTTAAAAATTAATCTTAAATGCACCAAAAAGTCATATTGTGTGGCAAAATATTTAATTCTACACCAGGTTTTGAGTCTTTTGAAGGAGACTGAATTTCTGAGTGACATCATTAATCCAAATTTGTTAAATCTAAACTTGTTACTTAGACTTGTATGAATGTTCTCTGATTAATTTTGGGGAGCTTGTTTGGCAAGAATTCAGCTGTTGCTTTATAACATATTTAACAAGGAAGGCAGAATCATTTCAAATGTTGTCAATTCTATAATCAGAAAAGTAATAATGTCTGTTTAAATGAACAAATTGCCCCATGCTAACATAGAATTGACACATGCCATTTTGTAGATGAATAAACTGGTTTCTGAACTAGTTGGACAAATTTAGTTACATAATCTTCTGTTTGATAAAGATACCTTATTAAAAGGTACTGTGTTCAATTGTCAATAATAAATGAATTTCAAACTATATAACTTGTCTAATCACTTCAGATCCTTGCAGTGAAATATGGATATGCTGACATTTTATATATTTCCATGAGTGTTAAACCCTTCAATACAGCCAAAGCTTTCCTCAAAAGGTGTACATGAGTGCAATTGTTCTGCACTTAACAATCTTCATATTTGTGATTATATGCAAAGTCCCAACTTTGTGCTTTTAATAAGGAAGGACTTTTTTATTTCAATAACATCCTCTTTCTGTTGGTTGCAGATCCGAGTGGCCTAAAGATCAATTTATCCCTCCTTATGTGCCTCGCTTTAGAAATGGATGGGAACCTCCTTTATTGTCATTTTTGGGCACACCATGTGAACAGGAACTGAATAACTTGGCTGAATCGGTGGCAAATGCAGAGCATCAGCGAAGGCAAGAAGAGCAGAGGCGGATGAGTGAAGAGGTACCTATATTGGCTTAGTCTGTACTTGTCTGTCAATGTGATTATGTCGTCAAGCCAGAACTATACCATAGAGCTATTTAGTATTCTGGAAATGGCATTGCCTTTTTAATGCTAACTGAACATAAAGGAAATAATAGTTGGGAATTGGAGGCTTAAGAGGATGATTCTGCATCTTAGACACATTTTCAATGTGAAGTGATATTTAAAACGTCTGGTAGCCCAAAATTGGAAAAAGGCTGTAATAGAATTTTATTCCACCAAACTTCTTTTGGCTCTTTATAATTGAGGTGTGTTTTGTAGGAAGTAAATGATGGATTCACAAAACGTAGTAATGGAATTGCCCAGCTCTTATGCTCCTAAAGTTGGGTGAAATAACAGGTGCTAACACAATGGCAGTGCTTAACAACCCACACACCTGCTCACACAGTTTACCTTTCTATTATAGTAATTAAAAATTGCTTTAGAAGGATATTTACTGGCAAATCTGTAGAAGGTGCACAAGATCAGTGCAAGTTGAACTGTAATTATACTACATTGAGATGAATGTGGTAGGTACCAAAGAGGAGAAAAAAAAACACCATGAACAAAGTATATATGTACCATAGAAAGAAACCGTTATAGTGGTGAAGGAATAGTGAATGAGGCATAAAAATAGCATACAACATCCTGGACTTGAGAAGAACAAAGAACCACCCACTGCATCAATTTAGCAGTATCTCGTCGCTCTTACGTAATGTGGACTGATGACAAAGTTTTCCACATTACCATAGTGATCAAACTTTAAAAGAACTTCATTTTGAAAGGCTTGTGGTGTGACTAGTGTTAATAAATGCAAAATCTTTTCCTCCTGATTAAAAGGTAGAATCCAAAATTAATACCTGGACCACTTTACTCAGACTAAAAGCTATCACAAAGCCTATATAAAAATGAGATTGGGTTTATTTTTAATCTAGGTAATATGGTAAAATTAGGATCAACACTGAATATTTTTAAAAAGCTAATTCTTTTAAAAGAATTGGTTAAATGTTACAAATTTGTAACTCAAACTCTTTGCCTAGACTTGGTCTTAAGTATTGGTAAATACCTTGAGTTCCATTGCTGTATAGGCCAACACCATCCATGAATTTTATGTAGTTCTGCTTATATTTAATGTATTCCTGTGTAAATTAAGTACAAGAACATGCTATAATAAACATGACAATTGTACTAAGTGTGGCAAGGTATTCTGGTCAGCAGAATAAATTACAAATTATAAATTAGGTTGTTCACACCATTTGCTTCCAAGAAGTTGTGTGCATATATCTGAAAAAAGTATGATGAATTAATTAACAATTTGTACTTGGTAACTGTGATACTGCAGGTACGGTACACCACTCTTACCAATAGGTGATGCTATTGCCCTTTTGATTTGCATAAGTCCCCTTAAAATAATTTAACTGTTAGGAACTCCCAAGAAATTGGTAATGGTGAGCAGCAAAATAGATATAAAACTGTACGTATTTAAGCAGTATGGAAGTTACATTAGGGAATTTTATCTTGCAGAAAGCTTTTTAAGCACTAGTTTGTAAAGAAATTAGTTTAATTCTGTTAACCAGCAAAGCAGTTTTCAGTTTTTGATTTTATTTTCTGTCTAGCCAAAGTAATAAAGTTTAATAATATCCAAGGTTCAGTGTGGCAATAGGAAATACAAAAGCATCACCTTCTTGCAGCAGAACTCACTGAATTGTTAAATATGTGTAAATTATATGATGAAACCAGGCATCCATAAATTATGGAGGCAGTGAAGTGATTTTTAGTAAATCAAGCCCATCTGCTTTCTCAGATCTTCTATCTCAAAGTTGCGATTTCACAAACCTCCATTGTGAATTCTTAATAAATTAACAACTGCAGTAGATCATTGTGTGTTAAGTTTACCTGGAACCAGTCATTTCAATGCCTGATCTGCGTGTTTCATTGGTTTCTATCTTTCAGCAAGCAGTTTCACAGGAACATCTTTCAAGTGATGGGTATGCACACAGCAACTCAAATTACAAGAGGCGAACTCTGCTGCAGCAAGGAACAGCTAATACGGCCTTTAAGAGAAATAGTAGCCGACACGTAGCTAGGTAACGGTTAGAATATACGTGTTGTGCTGTGGACAGTTGTCTTGACTTTGTTTAAATGAAGTCTTTATGCATGTCCTCTTCCTTTCTGATCATTTTCTCACAAATTCTTGAAACCTGATACTTGCTATTATGCTGTTGTGATGGAGAGCTGGGTTGCATTATATTTCCACTCTAGGTGATGCTGTTAACGGTTGTATTGTCATGCAGTATTTAAAAAAGAATGAATCACTATTACAATGCTACTACGTGAGGTATAGTAAGCCCGCATGACCAACTTTTAATGTTCCCTTTTTCTGTTATACTGGACACTAAATCCCTGTGTGTAATCTTGTCATAATGTCAAAATATTTATGTTCTGCATCAGACATTCAGGTTAATCATAGTGCATGTTTTTCACAACCTAAATTAAATGCTTTACGCCATTTGAGTCCATTAACAATACCACTCAAAACAAAGTGGTTTGCTTTGCACTGATCTTGAATTTGTAATATAAATGCAGCTTGATATTTGAGCAAGGAGAGGGAAATCTCATTCTGCTTCACTTTGCTATCAAGTGACAACCCTTTGGTTATTTATTCCACATTTAGTGTGCATTTCTTGCCAATGATACTGATACCATCTCACTTTAATAAGACCATGAAAAGAAAGACCAGGAGTAGGCTCCTTTGCCTCTTGTGCTGGCTTCTCTGCCAGTAAAATCATGGCTGATCTTCTGCCTCAGTACTACTTTCCCATACTAATCCCACATCCCTCAATTCCTTTAGTACGTTAAAAGAAAGATGGACTTCCATCTTGATTAAAGGAGCAACTTTATTCAAGACTGCCTGCACAACTGTCTTGATTAGAGATTTCCAAAGATTTATTATCCTCTGGGTGAAGTTATTTCTTCCTGTCTCTCTCCTGAATGGCCAATCACTTATATTGGGACTGCTCCCAAAATGTTTCCCCTCATTCTAAGGACCAAGGTAAACATCAACCCTGCATTTGCCCTGTCAAGCCCCTCAAGAATTCTGTATGTTTCAATGTGATCAATGAGGCATTCAACTAAACCCATGAGAGTATAGGCCCAGCCTACTTAATCTCTCCCTATAAGACAAACTAGCCACCTCAGGAATGAATATGGTGAACCTTTGCTGCATTTCCTCTATTGCTCATCTAGTCTCCCTTAAGTAGAGAAACCAAATGTGTACACGTTTTAAGCAATCACACCAGGGCCTTGTATCGTTGGAGCAAGATGTTGTACTCTTATAATCAAATTCTCCTTCAGTGAAGGCTAGTTTACCATTTACCGCCTTAATTCCTTGCTGAACTACATATGGTTTAACTGTGTTGCAAATCCAAGTATACCCAGATCTCTGAACACCACCATCTTTCATTCTCTGACATTAAAAAAAATACTCTGCCCTTCTATTTTTCCATCAAAGTGGATGATCATATTATTTTCTAATTCTCATGTCCTTGCCCATTCACTTAACTGTCCATAGCTTCCAAATCCTTATTGTGTCCAAATCATATCCCATACTGCTACCTAACCCTAACCATATCAGCAAATTTGGATATACTCTGCTTTATTCCCTTATCCAAATTATTGATACTGATTGTTAACAGCTGAGGCTCCAGCTCCAATCCCTGTGACACCCCACCAATCTCAGCCTTGCAGCCCAAAAATCTAGTTATTCCTACTCTGTTTTTGGTCTGTTAACAAACCAACTATTGTACTTCCACCCCTAAAACTGTACATTCTAATTTGTTTAATAACCTCTTGCATAACTTTACATCCAAATACACCACATCCACTGGTTCAAACTTTTCTAGTCTAGATTCAACCTTAAATTCTAAGATTTGTCAAACATTAATATCTCTTTCATAAATCCATTTTACTCTGCCCAATCTTATTATTTTGAAGTGTTCTGTTACCACTCATTTAATAATAATTTCGAGCATCTTTTCTGGCTCTTCAAGAGTAAAAATCTACACTGGAAATCTGAAAATAGGAAGTGCTGGAAATAATCAGCAGGTCAAGCAGCATCTGTGGACAGAGAAAACAGTTAATGTTTTAGAACAACAACCCCTCAATAGAATTGGTCTGTTGTTTTCTATTTTCTTTTTCCCTTTCTTAAATATTATGGTTAAATTAGCCACCATCCATTCTGTGGGTGCCATCATAGAATCTGAGATTTTGGAAAGTGACAGCACATCCACTATCTGCTTAGTTGCCTGCAGCAAAATCAGAGGATGCAAGTCATTAAATCCTGGGGGTATATTGGCCATCAATCTCACTAATTTCTTATACTAACTTATTATTGATGCAAATTTCTGAGGTTCTCACTCCCTTTAAATCTGAAGTACTCCACTATTAGTGTGGAGAATGACATTGAATGTTTGTTTTAACTTCGCTTCAATTTCATTATTCCCCAGTATAATTTCTCCTGTCTGTAAAGGACTTGCTTTGATTTTATTTCTTCCCCTTTTTATATCTGTAGAAGATCCTACAATCTGCTTTTGTGCTTCTTGCTAGTTTTTTTCTAAATTCTCCATTATTGACTTGGTTTTTCTCTCTCCACAGACATTGCCTGAACACATTTCCAATATTCTCATTTTTGGTTTCTGTTCTCTGCAAGGGCTCTGACCTCCATTTCACAAATCTTTCATGTTCCATTGCTCTTTTTCTTGATCTCTAAATGCCCTTCATAAACCTATTAATTAGATAGCTTTGTAAGCCACATATGACCATGGCAATACTGGCCTCGCCCTTTCAGAAATATTTCCCTTGTCTTAGCTATCCCTCTTTCACTTTCTCTGCAAATTAAAGCTAACTTTATTTTCTTGCTATTCCAGTTGTAATGTCTTCAGCTTGAAACTAACTCTGTTTCTCTTTCCACAGGCTCTCTGACCTGCAAGTGTTTTCATCTTTTTCTATTTTTAATAATAGAAATTGATTAGATTCACTCATGTGATATAAATATCACTGAATACAGCAAATACTATCGGATCAGATAAAATACTGGCTGTAGAACTGACTTTTTCTCCAAAACTCTAACCATGTTGCTCGAGTTGAGATACAACATGGGTATATTTATAAATATATAAATAAGAAGTCCCAGTTGGCTAATTATTGCTAACTTAGTCTGCTGTCAAATGGCAAAATGATGCAAGTAACAATTACTTACCAGTAACCTGCTCAGAAATATTTACTTTTTTTCCTCTGACCACTCAGCTCATTGGAACTAAAAGCTAAATTCCAGAGATGAGGTGCGAATGACTGACCTTGACATCAAGGCAACGTTTGACCTACTATGGTCACAAGGAGTTCCAACAAAACTGAAGCCAATCAATAGCAATTAGATTTTTGGATATTAGTGGAATTGAGGGATATGGGGTTAGCACAGGAAAGTGGTACTGATGTATAAGTTCAGCTATAATATTGAATAGCAGAGCAAGCACTAGGAGGAATGAATAGCCTACTTCTGATTCTATTTCTTGTGTTTATCAAGGGGGGAAAAGCACTCCACTTGTTGAGTCATACCTTCTGCAAAAGAGGAGGATTATTGTTGCTGTAAGTCTATCATCTTGAGCCCCAGGGCATTGCTGCAGGAGGTACAAACATACAAATTAGGAGCGGTAGCAGGCCTCTTAAACTTGCAATGCCATTTGCTAAGATTGTGGTTGATCCGATCATAACCTCATCTCTGCATTCCCTCCTACCTCAGTAACTTTTTTACCCCCTTATTGAGAATCAAGTGTGAGGAGAAGAATCTGGGATGGTACTGAGAGCCTTGAGGCCTTGCATCAGAAACACACAGAATCCCTGCATAAAGGAGCAAACCATCTGATAAACTACCCCACCTGCAAAAGAGTCGGCAGTTTCCAGATTGGCCGCCTCTGAACCCACAAAACCAGAGTGAAAGTGAGGGACTGCCTAAGAAGAAGAGCAAGAATCTGTCTACTTCTGCCTTTAAAATCTTCAAAGCCTTGAGTTCCATTGCCCTTTTGAGGAAGAGAGTTTCAAAGATTTGTGATGCTCTGACAAGAAAAAAAAATGCCCAAATGATCTTCCTTCCAGAATAATGTATGCAGTGGGGTGGTTCATTGCTGATTTGCATATGGATCAATTCCATTCGTAATTCTTCAGAAAGTTGAAACAATCTGTGATCATAGGATGTGGACACTGTTAAGGCATGGGGTGGTGAATAGCAAGCAGCATTCATGCCACAAAAGTGTCAGGCAGTGGTCACCTCCAACAAGAGAGTGCGACGTCATTGTCAAATCTCTTCTTTTTCCCCACCGTGCTGTACCTCATCCCATGCAGTCAACTTCTTGAAGGTCACCATTGCTTATTAATTCAACAGGACTGCCCACATGAACACTGAGGCAGGTCAAAGGCTCTTTATTCTGTAAAGAGTAACTCACCACCTGATATCCAAGCGTTCCCATTATTTACAAGGCCACAAGGAAGGAGATTGATGGAAAATTCTTTACTTGCCTCATGAAAGGAAAGGAGAAATCTGAACTGAACTTAAGCAAAGGAGGCCTAAATTGAGTGAGATGAATGAATCTGATCAGAGTAAAATGAAACCAAAATTGACAGGTGAAACCGTAATGGTGTGGTGGTATGATCTAGAAAGTGGAGATGTTTTGGATGCAGGTTAGGTATATTTCCACGGAAGGGAATGATAGCCATTTATTAAGTAGTAAAAGGAGGGAAATGGCTCATTAGGGTTAAAGAAGGCAACCAATTACAGAAGCAGAAGGTGTGGCTGGAATACTAAATGCTCTGTATCAGCATCTCCATAAAAGAAGATACTGCAAAAGACTTGGTGGGTGAAATAGCAGAGATTATGGATGGCTGAAAGTTGATAAGGAAGTCTGGCTTTATTTAAGTGATCTCTGTTGTTGAGGAAAGTAGGGGTAGAGGTAGAGAGGACTGGAAAATGGCCTCGATGAAGGAGAAGTGTTGAGAATAAACAATCAGGTGAAAAATAAATAGGAACATGGAGAAGTTGGAGTTAGTAAAGGAGTGGTTTATTAACTCTTGTTGATGAGATAACAATGCAGGAGAAGTCATCTGGATACATGTTAAGGAAGTGTTTGACAGAGTTCCATGTAAAGATTAGCAAAGTTGAAGTCCGTGGGATGAGAGGGTTAGTGACTGTTTGGGGGAAAAAATTGAGTTCGGAGTAGAAATCAGAAGCTCGTGGTAACAGATTGTTTCTCTTCCTGGAGGATAGTCATTGTTATGGCCACCATTTTAATGTACATTGAGTACTGGGATAAATGTGTTGATAGTAAAATTTCAAAGTTTGCCAATGATGCAAAATGGAGGTTTGGTAAGTAGAAGGATAGCAGTCGGCTGTTGGAGAGCATACGCAGGAAGAAAGACCGTATAATGTAAATGTCATAATTCATACCAGCCATCAAAGAGAATATTGCATTTCTGCGGGTCATGCTCCACTCAACCAGTGAAGCAAAACCTTTTGACCTTGTGCCAAAGGCCCATAAAACATCCTTGAATGTATATTTGGTTTGGCACCATTCACTTGATGTGCCACAAATAGTGCAGTCTTCAAGCGCCCCTAGTTGCCAATGAGGACTGTAGATTACTGTTCTGAATGTTATGGATGAAACTCTGGTTCCCCATGTTAATCCAAGCTCTTCATGCCACAGCACAGATAATAGCTGTTAAATCTGCACTTTTGCTTGGAGTATTTAACTTCCAGAGTCACTGGATAAACTCAGCATAACCTTGGAGCATCGTTAATAATTATGAAGTCCAAACACGTGCAGTAAGCTTGCAGTAGTTGATCAAAGATTTTATCAGTGCATGCATTTGCTTCTGTCAGGGTATATTAAACTGGCAGCCGTACAATTAATGTTAAGCACTTGATTGTTCACAATAATATTTGGAAAAATATAAGTATCTCCATGATGGGAAGCTGTCTTTATGCTGGAACATGTTGAATTTCATGCAGGCATTAGAAAATTTGCTCATCGAGTCTCGCAGCACAGGATCAGGTCCTTCAGCCCGTTTTGTCCATGCTGACCCAGTTGCCTATCTATTATCAATCCTGCACTTGTCCCATGTCCTTGTTCCTTTCCCATCCCTGTCCCTGTCCATTTTTTGAATGCTATGATTGTAACTGCCTCTACCACCTCTGGTGTCTTGTCCCAAATGCCCACCGCCCTCGGGGTGGGGGGGAGTTTGCACCTCAGATCTCCTTTATTCCCTCTGCACCCCCCACCTTAAGTTTGTGTCCTCTATTGTTTAGACTCCCCTACCCTTAAACAGACTGACTATCTGCCATGTCTATACCCCTCATAATTTTATAAACATCTTAAGGTCCTCTCTCAGCCTCCTGTGCTCTAATGAGAAAAATCCTAGCCCATCCATTCTGTCCCTTTTTAACTAAAGGCCTCCATTCCAGTCAACATCCTGGTTAATCTTGTCTGCATTTTTTTTCTAGCATTACCATATCCTTTATATAATGTGGTGACTAGAACTGTGCACAATATTCCAAGTGTGACCTAAGCGATGCCTCGTACAGCTGCGGCAGGATGTTCCAACTCTTGTACTCTGTACTCCTGCCCATGAAGGCCAGCAAGCTAAGTGCCTTGTTTGCTACCCTATCCACCTGTGTTACCGTTTTCAGGGAGCTACAAATATGTATCCCAAGGTCCTTCTGTACATCAACGCATTTCAGGTCCCTACCATTTACTGTTCGTGTCCTACCAGCATTGGACAAGCCAGAATGTATTACCTCACACTTCTCTGGATTAAATTGCATCTGTCACCACTCTGACCAACTTTTCTAGCTGATCTGAGTCCCACTGTATCCTTGGGCAACCATCCTCACTGTTTCCAAATCCTCCAATTTTTGTGTCATCAGGAAACTTGCTTATCAGACCACAAACATTCTCGTGTACCAAACAAAGACCCCGACATTGATCCCTGTGGTACAGTGCTGGTTATAGATTTCCGGTCAGGAAAATAAAAACACGATCATTACCCTCTGCCTCTTATCACCAAGCCAATTTTGGATCCAGTTTGCCAAAGCACCTTGCATTCCATGTGCGCTAACTTTCTGGACTGCCTACCGTGAGGCATCTTGTCAAAGGCTTTGCTGAAGTCCATGTCTACTGCCATGCCTTCACCAATTTTCTTAGTATCCCCCTCAAAAAAAAAATCTCATGCATAAAACATGCTGACTCCCCCTAATCAGTCCCTGCCTTTCCAAGTGATCATAAACCTTAACTTAAGATTTTTTTTCAAGTAGCTTCTCTATTACCAATGTAAGGCTCACCTGCCTGTAGTCTCTTGACTTCTCACTATGCCTTTATTAAATATGGGAACAACATTAGCTACCTTCCAGTACCTTAACTGTGGCTAAAGATCTCTGTCAGAGTCCCAGTGACTCCTTCCAGTAACACACTGAGATTGATTTCAACAGGGCATTGGGATTAGTCTCCCCACTTCAAATTATGTATAGTATCTTTGCTGAAAAGTCTGCAAAAAAAGCAAACTAACATTGGTGTCATCTCCCAAGTCATCATTCCCAGCACAGGCTTTATTGACACTCGATCAGCACAGTTGGGTGGGGTTGACACTGGATACACTATTCTAAGCTTTGTCATGGGAAGAGTTTACTAGGTGTAAAGGATTCAAGGATGTGCTTAGTCTTGTAAAGGTTCAACATTCAAACTGACTTCTGGGGACCTCCTAGCCCTTGACCACTCAATGGAGAAGCAGCATTAGGGATAGCATTGGAAACCTCGTGCCTAAGCACACAGAAGCTCTGCATCAGCTGCAGGTGGAGCTCATCACTGCACTATAGTTATCCACGTGCCCCATCAGTCAGGCACCCCATGTGGAAGAGTATTCTGTTCCCACATTGACCTCGTCAGTCATCTCTGAACCTACAGAACCAGAGTGGAAACAAGTCATCCTTCACAGCAGGAGAATGCTGAAGAAGGTGATGATGCTCTGAAAATCAAAGAGCTTGTCGCTGGTGTAGCTGGCTACGATGTGAGCCATCAGAGGATGGTGCTGGGAAATGGAAGAGATTTAAGTTAGGCATGGAGCATAATTGTTAATGTGGTCAATCTTTTATACAAAGATGAATCACTGATACTTTCATATTTAAATAAAGCTTTTGTAGCAGATATTACAGTAATTTTAGTATTTTGTGCAATCTATTGGTTTTTTGTTATTTTGGACAACCTTACAAAGGAATGTTTTCTCAGTAAGATTAAAAAAATTGCAGTATTATCAATATGTTCTTTGTTCAAGCAAACCAGTTTGAAATTTAATGTGAAACTCCTGAATTTGCATGGTCCTCAAAATTAAATGTTTAAGATGAAAGAAATGATGAGGTTAAGTAACAATGTTTTTCTTGTTTCATTGAAGTTTTCAGTTGAATTGCCATACAAGTGCATGGTAAATTTGAAGCATGTGATATCTTACTAACTGCTTGGCATGCAGCACAAATCAATATATTTGATATGGAGCTTTTGTTGCCAGTGTCAGAATTAGCAGCAATGATATATAACTTCCTGATCCTTTGGATCATGTTTTAAATTACAGCTTCCTTTGTTTCTCTGGCATTTTCAACTTCAATCAGTTTTATTTTCTAACTTTAACTATTTCTTTTTGATGCTGCTTCAAAGCCTCCTAATGTTTTGCTGATTCTGTGTGCATTTCCAACAAAGTCAAAACCACTTTCCATAGTACTTCAGTAGTTGCACATCTGGCAAAAAAGGAGCTGAATTTAATTTGAAATATTTTTTGGTTTTTTTGTCACAGGAATGCAAGCAAATAATCTGAAATACTAAACATCAGCACTAAACATTGAATTTCTGTTGTAAAGCTCAAGCTTGGTTTGGCAATTTTTTTTCATCCACTGGATTTTAAAATGTTAACTTAAGTTCCAAGTTTCATTTTAATGTTAGCACTGTTGAATTGTTCTGTACTGCAATTAGACATGCTGCATGATCTTCTGTAAACTAATCTGATTCGTATGCCTGCAGTATAATCAACACTTGAAATGTTTTTAGACTTTTTTAATTGCAGTCTATTCGAGTACATTTTGATTTTCAAAATTATTTGGCTTGTTGTCTGTTTCAGTCTCTAGTGGACACATAAGAAAATATTGAATCATTTGCACTTATCATTTAATTGATTGTTGAAATTGGTTAATAATCTAGTAAAGTTAGTTCTATTGCTGATAGTTAAGTACTTAATGTGATTGGCATTTGTGCAGCTGTAGATCCTTGCTCAATAGTGGATTGTTTGCATGAATGTCCTGTAACTGTGAGGACTATCACTGTAGATCAGAAGGTTTTCTATTCAGAAATTGGGATTATTTGAATGGAATAGTGACCATGACTGGAAACATGATGGCATTACCTACACAGTGGATATTCTTTCCGATTTAGCCCATTGACAAAAGTTTACAAAACTAAACAACAGTTTTATAGCTTTAGCCAACAAAAATGGTGCCAAAGCACAAAGGGATATTAAAGCAAATGGCCAAAAGTTGGATTTTAAGGGGATCAGAGAATCTGAGAGGTTTAGCAATGGAATTCCAGTGCTTAAAATCTTGCCAGCTCTCTGCGCTGTGTTGGTTAAATAGAGAGAAGCTTAAGAGACCAGATATCGAAGAAACTTGTAGGCTGGAGGAGATTGGAGATGGGGAGAGATGGCTCCATGGAGGTTCTTGATGCAAATAAAAGCAAGAACTTTAAAGCAGTTTTATTTAACCCATTATCAGTGTAGCCTATAAAGCACAGGGAATTTGGTGCGTGTTGGGTGATGGTTAGCACAGTTTTAGAACCATAGAAAAATACAGCACAATACAGGCCCTTCGGCCCACTGTGTTGTGCCACCATCAAACTGCACCTCACACTATCTAACCTTTTCCTCCCACATATCCATCTATCCCACATTCCTCCATATGCCTATCCAACAACCTCTTGAACCTGTACAACGTATCTGCCTCCACCGCCACCCCAGGCAGCGCATTCCATGCACCTACCACTCTCTGGGTGAAAAACCTC
>JARFYF010000051.1:33479265-33492890 GCA_030265395.1 Rhina ancylostomus | reverse complement strand
ATACTGGATAGCTTACATAGCTGACATTGAATTCTCTTATGATCCACTCAGACTGAAGATTCTCTTCTGATTGATCAGACTTCTCCGACTCAAAAACCATTTCAACGGTGATGTCTCCATAACTGACGGGCTGTTCGTTAAACGGCCAATAATGGTCACATTTTATCTATAAAACATCAATTATTGATGTTACATAAATATAATTGCCATTAGCTGATTGTTCATTTCTGAATTTGTTCCAAGTGAATTAAATGTATTTCAAATACTACATAAAACTTGTAAATACTAATATGTTTCACCTGCATTAATGGATATACTTCATGTGGCCATAAATTTGTCGTTGTACTGAAAGACCTACTACCAGATAGATTTAACGTTTGGATAGATCATGGAAGAAGTTAAAGCTATAAGTGGACATGGAACAAACAGCCAGTACAGACAAGAGATGGTGAGCAGAATCTAGCATGGGCTAGGGTATAGACATGAGCTTAGGAATTCATTATGTCAGATTTTCAGGAATATGCTTTTTCTGTGTTAGGATCATAGTACAAAGGATAAATACTGTGGTCTGCATATCCATTATAGAGACATAATACAACTTTGCTACTGCAATTTCCATGACTTGGGTGAATATGATTGTAGGTAGACTGCACAATTAGGATGCAAATATATCAGTTTGTTGAACAGGAACTTACCCGTCTCCTCTCATTACATTGTGTAAGCATAACAATGATGCCTGATCTCTGTTGAATTATCATCTTCCAGAAATCATTTCTTGTCTCTGCCAAGGGTCCTTGTGTTGCAATATACTCTCGGGCAGAGTTAAACCCCTGAGGAAAGAGATAAGACACTCATCCTGTCTGCTCCCAAATTATGAAGAATATTAAAGATTTTGTCCCTGAATTTGTTCTTCTTTACGTTAATTATGAAATTCAGCCCATCGAACATTAAGCCCATCCTTTGGCCTCACATCACCAACCCTTCCATTTACTGAACTTATTCCATTCATTGTTTTTTTTTTGCTCCTTTGAGACATTTATCTCCCCAAGTCATGTCAGCTGTCAAAATATTTCAAACTTGACCTTGTGCTGACCAGTTTTACCAGTCTTAATCCTCCAGTCCAAACACAGTACAAATGCTGTTGTACTTTAAACTTTAAATATGCTTAGGCTACATCAGAAACCTGGTGCAAACCCTGCCCTCTGTTGCCACTCCCACAGTAAAGGATCACATTTGCTTGTGGTTGAATGATTTCTTGCAAGACTACCACTGGGTTCTCAGCACTGTCAGTAACTTGTGTGCCTCTCTCTACGTATGATGTGATAATGACTCCCGTAACAACCAATTCCATCAGTTCTCTCATTCCTATGAATACTACCTGTGCACTGTACCAGCGTAAATGTTCCCTCATACTTTTTGGAATACCTACTCTCCCATTTTAAAAACAGTTTCTCAGCTCTGAAACACTAGCTGGTTCTGCCATTGCTTCACTCACCTGCTGCAGAAACCCTCCTCAACAATTTGTCTAGACTTGATTATTGCAACAGATCTCTGCCCATCCTCCCCACTTCTACCCTCTGGTCATTCAAATCTGCTGCCTTTGTCCTAACTCTCCCCCATTACTCCTCAGGAGATGACATTTTAAAATTCCCATCCTCATTTTCAAAAGTCTGGGCTTTTTCCCTTCAAATTCTGCTCCTGTTCTTTTAAGATGTTCCTTAAAACTTGCATCTCTCACCAAGCTTTGATCATCTAATTTAAGATTTTACAGACATCAGTAAGTTGATTCTGTCCATAAGTCAGAACATTTGCAAAAATCGGTTGATATGGTAACCCTACCTCCACAGTACCGTAACAAATGGCATCAAAAGTATGCAAGACTGATAAGAACAATTACTAAAAGTGGAGAGAGAGGAACAAATGTACGTCGGATGTTTGAATTTAATATTATGTGAGCTGATTCGTATGTAGGGGTGTCTATAAGTCTTCTTAACCCTGGACTTGCTTGCATTTGTATTGCTTCAGATTGTGAGATTAAGGACATTTTAGGCGATTAGTAAATCTAGTTACAGTTAGCCACAGTGTGGCAAATTGTGACGAGCAGAAATCTACCAGCTCCACTCCTGAATGTGGATGTGTGGTTTCTGGACGAGGGCATTTAGTGAAATATACTCAAAGCCAAATAGCCTGCTGCCATAGTACAGGTTACAAGGAAAATCTAATCATTTTAATCTCTAAATGTTTGCATCTGAGTGGAAAATAATAATCAGAAAAGTCAGTAATTCTGCCATCGCCCCTCATTTCTTCAAGGAAACCTGACTGAAACACTGGAATTATCAGAAGCTTTGTTTTATAATGACTCATTTGGAAATTAATTTGTGTATTTTGATATTTGGGCATTGGCTCTTACTCAGATAAATCACTTGCATATTAATTCCAATACCTAACAGCACTGAAACTGTATTTTTTATTATATAACTGGACCACATATTTATCATAGAGTTAAATGGCAGATGACAAATTTGAGATATAGCTTGGCTGTAGAAAGCAGTGTGCTGCCTTGTGGCATCACGCAACACCAGTGTTTCATTGCTGCTATAGGGGGTCATTAATTGGAATGGTGATGCCACATTAAAAAATTAATGTCACTATACTTGTAAATCCATTTAACCTGAACAAACAGGGTTATTTAAAAACTTCTTTTGACAGTCCAAATACTTACTGGAACATAATTAGCATTGATGTAGTCTGATTCATCTTCACATTGCAGAGAAGTTAATTTCACTCGGCTGAAGTCATCTGCCGAGAGAATGGTATCAGCATAAGACATTAAGCCTTAATGTGTCAAGTAAGTGATACCTTTACTTTCTCAACTGAAAGGAGAAGCAGTCCCTTAAGGGAGTCTTGGTATTCAGCTACAAGGTATGGTTTCCAGTCATCTTGGTTTATCTTGCCATTGGATCAAGACCTTGCTGTTTGATATGCAATGGTAATCCATGTTAGAACAAACCACCACGGGCAACTTACACCCCACATGAAGTTCAGGGCCTGGAATGTCAGGGCCCTTGTGAACAATCCCAACTGTGACAAACTTAAGATCTAAAGGAGACTGCTTTATAAGAGTTGCCTCTACACCATCTGGGTTGGTGCGGGTTGAATGCAAATAATGATCTTAATGCTCAGATCAGAGCTCGATGTTTGTCCTTAATAATAATTGTATACTTATCAACTTAAATGTTTTTTTTAGCAAGTCCTATCAATTCCGCATCTGCATGTTGTCTGCGCTGTTATGTTGGTTTTAATGCAGAACAATTTGCCCAGGTTATTTTGGCAGATCATCCATCATCCAGATGGATGACTCATTCTAAAACAGGAAGGCACAGCAGTGGGAAATAGTTTTGCTCTAGAAGCACACTACACGTTTTGCTGTTCCATTCAGCGTCCGCTTATCGCCCTTCTTTTCAGCCATGGCCATTGTAAAACAGTGTTAGGATTAAAGCTAATTCCTTAAAACTCTTAAATACCACAAGGTCCTTCCTCCTCTCACAAAACCCTCTAATACATCAGGTCTGACATAAAGGAGCCCAATTTTATTTATATTACTAGCTACTCTCACCTGCATAGATATTCTGGTGTCTGTTTATGGAGGATTCCCAATGACCTCAGACTACATTGAGTTGGAATTTACTAATCAGAATCAGGTTTATTATCACTATATAGGTTGTGAAATTTGTTGTTTTGTGGCAGCAGTACAGTGTTGTAATGCTGACAACATGTCAGGTGTTCACCATCATTACTCCGTAAAGCACATTTTAAAAATGCAGAAACCTAGAAGCTGCTGTCATTCACTAAAAGGTAGCACAGTGGCCCAGCTGGTGGAGCAGCTACCTCATTGTGTTTGAGACCTGCGTTCAATCTTGCATTAATTATTCATTGTAAATTGCCTCTAGTGTGCAGATGAGTGGCAGAATCCAAGGGAGAGTTGATAGGAATGTGTGGAGAGTAAAATGGGTTAGGATGGGACCTGCGTAAGAATTGCTTGATGGTCAGCGAAGACTCCGTGGGCCAAAGTGTCTGTTTTTGCGCTCTCTCTCTCTGACCTGTTGACTCCATCGCCTACATCTCTGCAGGATGGCAAATGCAGTCTATACTGAGAAAATCAATGGCGAATCATGGAACTGATGTGAACTTCAGCTTCTATGTGCTGGTCTTGTTGAAGTGTAACTGCAGTTCTACTGCTACGCTGAGCCATAATTACCAGTGGCTAACCTCTAGAACAGTGCCTGGAATTTAATTATTTTGGATTAATTGTTTCAACATTTATTCACCTAAGCTTGTTGGATATTTCAGCTTCTAGCTTAATATACATTCCAATTAGTAATTTTGATTTCTAAATTACTCTATATTTAAAAAAATTAGAGCTTTTGATCAATTTTGCTCCTGTTTGTAATTGGCTGATCAACCTCATTATTCTTAGATCCTGAAGATCCCTGACAAGGCACCAGAAAAACCCAGGTCATTGTCTCCTTCCAATCCCTCATTGTGTCATTTTTAGGGCTTTTAGAGCAGTCAGAAGTAAACTATCTTTTAGTGAGTTATACTACCTAATTTAGCTGCTATACACTTAATAAAATACAAGGATAGTTTAAAAGGATTTTGTCTCCAAAGTTAACTGTTTTCATTGAATTACGGTGTTCGTCTCCAAACTGTGAACCAGGTATTGCAGTAATGGCTTTACAAACACGTGAAGCATGAGTTGCTGTGTTAACACTGGCCTGCGGGTCAGAAGCGCATAATGGCTAATGCCCAAATGTAATGGTGCAAACTTTACTACTATGAATTGTGCACAATTATTGAAAGACACTCAACACCACACCAATCTTTACTCCACCCTTCAACACTTCCTACAAATAGAGTTTCAAGAGCACAGGTGACAAATGATAAATGCCTCTAACACAGCATTGAAACCACTAGGAAAGGAGACTTTTTAAAAAAGTGATGAAGACCATTGGCAATTAATCAGAAACATCTTGCATTTCACAAGAATGACAATGCATTTCTAAAGTACAGACATGGAAAAAATCTTATTTGATGAATGCCTCACTGTGTGACTGTTTAAGTACTCACATGGCAGTATATTAGTGTAACGATTTTTACATCGATTGACTGGAAGTTCTGCTGCATCATGGGATATATCTTGACCAACCAGCTTTAGATCCTGGCAATGAAAACCAGAATGGTACTCAGTTCTTAATGATTATATCAACACAATGATGAAATGTACAAACACAAAGATCGAAATGTTTGCTGAACTAAAATTTGGAAGCTAAATTTAAAGATGATTTAGTAATCAAGGAAAATGAACTGGATTTCCAGGCGAGTGACATGCAGTTAAAAGAGCAACAAACAATCTGCTAGAAGAACTCAGCGGGTGGAGCAGCATCTGTGTGAGCACAGAAATTGTCGACGTTTTGGGTCAAAATCCTGCAGTAGGACAGTGTGGGTTGTCTGATGTAGGGGTTAAACCCAAAAATGTCGACAGTTCCTTTCCTCCCACAGATGCTGCTGGACCCGCTGAGTTCCTCCAACAGATTGTTTTATTGCTCCAGATTCCAGCATCTGCAGTCTCCTATGTCTCCTCTGCAGCTAAATGATCCACACACTAGTCAGTTTCCTGTATTGGCTGCATTGATGAGTGATGTCAGAGTAAGAGCCTTTCCCATCTATAGACAGGCAGAGAAAAGATAATCAGGACTGGCGCAGGAGGAAGGAAAGATCAAATCAATAAGGCTGAATTTTCAGCTTCCGCCCTGACATACTTACTCATACTAGTTCACCAAGAGAGATGAATTTATTAGAAACAATTGATCAGCTGCCTACCATCTCAGCTGAAGAAAAAAATATCTGTTTTATAAAGGAGAGGGAATACCTTACCTCAAACTGCAGAGAGAATTTGTAATCTGAGTCTTTTGCCATTTCCTTCAGATACATTTCAAAATCATCCAGCTGAACAGGGCTGTGACAAGCAAACACAAAAAAAAGCCAATGTAACTCGTGCAATTAATGTTGTAAAGGGATTAACTAATATTAATGGTCACTTCTGTGACAATGGCAGAATCCTTAAAATATTGAAATAAATTTTGTATGCTGGACTTTTAGTCAGATAAATTAGTTCAAAAGATAATCTAGAACATGATGCGTAAATATTCTACCAATAATATTGCAGTTACATTTGTAAGCTTACCGGGAAGGCAGTTGATTCTGGTTCACAAGTGGGACTGCTACTACAAATCTCACTGCCTCTGTTATCATTTACAGTAATCTCATCACACAATAAAGTCAAACACAAACATAATTTTTATCACAGTAACATTCCACATCTATGAGAAAGCTGTACCCCCAAGCGTGGTTCTTAATCTTGATTTAACGTAGAACAGATCGTAGCAAGTCCAGTGCCCACTTTACATCACTCCTGTCAGCTATTTGATGTACAATAGATTCTTGACTTTTACTTCCCTTTTTACACTACCACACTTGGTACCTGGATACCATTATGCCAGGCTAAATTATTTGGATGTGTCAGTATGTTCAGCAATAACTGAACAAGCAGCCTGACCCCAAGTTAATACTTCCGGATGAGCATACAATTTAAGCAGAAGGTTGATAAAAGATCTTTGACCTGAAATTTGTACTCTGTTTCTCTTAACAGATGCTGCCTGAGCTCCTGTATGTTACCAGCATATCCTGTTTTTTTGACTTTTAGCATATGCAGAATTGTTTAAATGTACTGACATCACCTTTCAACAATAATTTGTCAAATTATTTTCAACCATTTAAAATCTGGATTATAGGTTCTTGCTACACAGCTCATGATTTGAGTGAGCCAAGACTGGGAAATAATGCAGCAGCCCATCTGTGGAAGGTGACGTTAAAGGTCACTGGATAATCAATGTCTCTAACTACTGATCTGCACCTCCCACAGTTACATTAGCACACATCAAGGAGCAGTGTCATAACCCATTCTTACAGCTTAGCATGGGTAAAGCATAAAAGGAAAAATACACAAAACTACACCATGTTTAAAAAGTAGCAACTTGAGCAAGAAATATTGGTAAAAATTGATTTGGGTTTATTTCTTCTTTCCTGCCCTTGTTGATGAAAATAACAGGCCGCTGTCTATAGTCACATTCATTTGTTGTGGTCAGCATGTTACTACTCAATACTGACTTGGTAGAAACTGTTAATCTGACATGCATTCTGTTTTCATATTCTAGTTTCAATCAACTTGAGGGAAATATATTTGAGAACAATTATGACCATCACTCACTTGAGGCTCTGTGATGTGACGCACTGCTGTACTAATGAGTATGGTCAGTGAATACGGGGAAAGGCATGACCAACAGTCGGTTACACAATGACTTCCAGTCATTCCCATGACTGGAATCAGGCATCCCATGAATAAGGTATAAAGAAAACTCCAGGGAGAGCCACACCTCTGACTCATGTACCAACAATCATCGTGCAACATACTGGTAGAGTCTTTACATTACAGTGGCAGCATAACTGTGATAGGAACAGGAGCAAGGCATTTTTCCCTTGAACCGGGACTGTGTGTTATATACCTGCATTTGCCTCAGTTTTCTTAAAACCTTTGACAAAGATGTATTCTTCGCAGGTTTAGTTGGTCTAGCATCATTTGATATTGGAGAAAGTGTTCCAAACTACTCCAAGCTCTGCCTGTAGAAAGTTTCCAAACTTCACTCATAAATAAAAGTGTATAACGTCATAGATGGAGTGAATGCATAGTCTTTTTCCTAGGGAAAGGGGATCTAAAAACTAGAGTGCATACAGTTAAGAGGAGAGGGCAAAGATTTAAAAGGGACCCAAGTACTTCATGCAGCGGGTGGTACACAAATGGAACAAGCTGTCAGAGGAAGTGGTTGAAGAAGGTATGATAACAGCATTTAAAAGACACCTTGACAGGAAAGGTTTAGAGGGATATGGGTCAAATGCAGACAACTGGGCCTTGCTTAGATGGGCACCTTGGTTGGCATGGACCAGTTGAGCTGAAGGGCCTGTTTCCATAGTGTATTACTTTGACTCTAAATAGCCTGCCTCTAATTTTATAGACTGTGGTTCATTTGCTGTGAAATTGCTGGAACATGCTGATTTGGTGTGTAATGTTCTGTTGAGTT
Source organism: Rhina ancylostomus (assembly GCA_030265395.1). Classification (NCBI taxonomy): domain Eukaryota; kingdom Metazoa; phylum Chordata; class Chondrichthyes; order Rhinopristiformes; family Rhinidae; genus Rhina; species Rhina ancylostomus. Next base: position 33,484,695 of record JARFYF010000051.1, on the reverse strand, counting down.
AGTAATTATCATAAAATTATATGACATAAAAGCAGCCAGTTGCACTCTTGAGTCTATTGAAGTAGAGTTTTATCCTAAATTGTTTCTTATTTAAATTTGTATTATTTGAATGAATAAATATATTCATATTGTCAAACAGCTCATGTAAAACAATGAATCAATTAAGGACATAAAATACCTGCCACCACAAGAGATTGCATAATTTTATCTCATCTGAATGAGCCTTTAAGTTAAGCTAAAAGGAATTTTCTCCATTCCAATGATATAAATGAAGGAATCTGACTTGCTTCAGTCCCTCTCAAGATTGTGCTGAAAACTCTTATTCCATGCTTTTATCTGTCTTCAATGTTATATTTGAAACACTTAAGTATCAATTTAATCATTTCTACCATGCAATGCAGTTGGAATGGTACGTCAAAACTCTTTTTTTAAAAACATACACTCATATATTATGTTGAAGCTGCTCAGCTTTTTGGAAGGATTTGGTATTGGATGTGAAAACATGTAAAGTTCCATACATTGAAGAATTGGTCATGTTTTCCTGACTGATTCCTAACTTAATTTTCAATCAAAGATCTGAAATTTTTTTACTTTTTTATTAGCTTAAGGACTGTAAACCTAAGTCACAATAAAATATCAAAGCTTCCTGGGCCTATTCATTGGGAGTCTTCAAGTCTAAGGGAACTCGTATTTAGCCATAATCAAATCAGTACTTTGGATCTCAGTGAAGGAATGAACAAATGGTCAAGACTAGGAAAGCTGAATCTTAATAATAACAACTTGAAGGAGGTAAAATACACAATTTTATTTAAGTAAATTTTGTGAAAGAAATAACCTCATGTTTTCATGTTTGAAACTTTATGAAATAAAAAAAACTTAAGTAAATGTACAAGAAACTGATTTTCTTTTAAACTTGTAATACAAAAACAAAGTGCTATTGGTGCTGGAAGTCTGACATTAAAATAAAGTTGCTGGAATTATTCAACAGGTAAGGCATTGTTTAAAGAATTCTTGTTTCCCTCTCCATAGATGCTGCTAGACTGTTGAGTATTTCCAGCACTTTTATTTACATTCTTTAACCTGTGTAATAATATCACACGAGCACTCTTATTTAACACCTTTAATTTCTTGCACTCTGGCACCAAGCCTTGAGTTATTTAATTATTTGGATGTTTGTTGTTTTCAGTTACCTCCTCAGATTGGCCTGCTAAAAAACATGACCTCTTTACTTGTGAGTCATAACTCTGACTTGAGGTCCTTGCCAAATGAAATGGGAAAGCTGCAAAAGTTGTGGGAACTTGAGTTACAAGGATTGTTTCTGGATTTGGATTTGAAACGAGTTGGCAGCAAAACAAAAGATATTATCAGGTGACTAACATTATTTCATTTAAAACATTGACTATCTTCTGTGCATCCCGTGGATTGTTAAGATTTTTGTGCAGATATGAATTTTTAATTGAACTTTGCCTCTGGAAGTTAATGACTGACCTGACTTGCCTGACTGACTTCTGTAATTAACAATAGTGGTCAGCTCAGAGTTATGGGGAATGCAAATTTATCAAACCTGACTGGAAACATCCCAAGTCAGTTTCTAATGGAGGCAAGTGACAAGTGGCAACTACCTGATGTCAAAGTGATTTACTCACTCAAATTGGACAAGGGAAGACATTGGAGATTTTTGTTGCGCTAAAGAGTTCCTGCATACAGCACTAACGTTCAGGAGTTACAGCAGAACAAACTGCCCTGTTGGTGAAGGAAGACGTTGGGGAGCAGGGAAGGGCAGGATAGTTGTCCACAGTGGGTCTCACTGCAATGACCAGAAACCCCATACTCCCACTGATTGTCCACACAGATTCTGCACTATGACATGAATGATCCCACGCCACAGTGAGGCCTGTGCTCAGCATGTTTACAAAGTTCATAGCATTTATCTTGCAGCAAATTATGTGGAAGAGCTGGTTAAAAGTGAAAGGACACTCGGAATTACAAGTAAATAAATGATGTTGAATGAGAGCTTAGGTTGATAAAAGCATGGGGCAATACATAGATAGAACAATTACAACTCCTGGATGATCTGCTGAGGGGCATTCTCAATGATTTTTTGTGCACTATGAATGCAGATGGTAGGTCACAGCTTTAACAGTCAATTTCTGTCACCAAATGTGCTGCATACTAGATTAGAAAGATAGAAAATGCCGTTAACCCTTCAAGCCTGATGTCACTCGATCTCCGACTAACACCAGGACACTGTCAGCAAAGCTTGCAGGAGGATCAGCTGAGTAAGTGTGCTGAGGAATGGCAAATGGAATTTAATTTGGATAAGTGTGAGGTGTTGCATTTTGGAAAGTCAAATCTGGGTAGAGCTCTGTGTCTGGGAAGAGTTGTAGAACACAGGGACTTTGAAGTACGAGTACATGGTTCACTGAAACTGGAGCCACAGGTAGGCAGGGCAGTGAAGAAGGCTTTTGGCATGCTGTTTTTCATAAGTTGGCGCATTGAGTATAAAAGTTGGGAGGTTACAGTATGGTTGTACAGGACACAGGTAAGGCAGCACTTGGAGTATTGTGTTCATTTTTCGTCACCCTGCTCTAGGAAAGATGTTATTAAACTGGAAAGAGTGCAGAAAAGATTTACAAGGATGTTGCCAGGACTGAAAGGACTGAGTTATAGGAAGAGGTTGGACAGGTTAGGACTTTATTCCTTAGTGCAGGAGATTGAGAGGTCATCTTATAGAGATGTATGAAATCATGAGGGGCATAGATGGGGAAAATGTACTCAGTCTTTTTCCCCCAGAGCTGGCGAATCTAGAATGAGAGGGAAAAGATTTAAGAGGAACTTGAAGGGCAGCTTTTTCACACTAAGGGTGGTGTGAATGTGGAATGAGCTGCCAGAGGAAGTGGTTGAGGTAGGTACACTAACAACTTTTAAAACAGTTGGAAAGGTGTATGGATTGGTAAGGTTCAGAAGCTTACGGGCCAAATGCTGGCAAATGGGACTAGCTTGGATGGGGCATCTTTGTCAGCATGGACCAGTTGGGCTGGAGGGCCTGTTTCCGTGCTGTACCAGTCTGACTCTGAGCATTAAGAGAATCATGCCCAGAAGATCCCAGGCAACTTGTGCATTTGAAAACCAAAAAAAAAAAGTACCCCAGAATCTCATTTCTTGGCAGAGTTTTTCCTGATTCACAAGGTTGTAGTTTCAAACCAAACCAATGAGATTTGAGCATACAAAATCTGGGGTTCATCTCCAATGAAATCCTGAGAGGTTGCTGCACTGTTAGGTACTGCCATCTTTCAGAAACTGCATTAAACCAAGGCATTCCTGCTCTGATGTGGATTTAAAGAAATCCATATTACTGTTTTGAAAAAGGGTAGGGGACCTTTCTCTAAAGCCCTTGACAAATATTATTTCCTCAGTCAGCACCATTAAAAATGGTCATGTGGAATATTGGTTGCCATACTCCCTACAATCTAACAGTGACAAGTCAGAAATAGATTTTGTTGGCATTCATAAATCTTGGGGACATTCTAAGGTGATGTTCTGAAATGCTTTTTGAATGGAAGATCTCTTTCATTATGGGGCATCCACATCATGGCAATCTGGGTAAAGAGCAAGAGTAGGATACAGTATTGAGATATAGCGATGATTATATTGAATGGCCTGCTATTTATCTTTTCCTCAATGTTTATTTTCTGTTTCTGAAAAAGCAAATGGGGCCAGTCCATGAGGTTCAAGTGTATTTGAATTCTTGTGCACCAGGTCATGAAGCTGTACCAGCTTATTTCCACAACATCAGCCAACTCCCACAATATCAGACTCAGCAGCCACTCCCTGGCTGCTTTCCTGCCCATCAGGTCACCCATTAGTCTCGCAGGATGTTGGGAGGCAAACATATTGAAAGGTTTAAATGCAGAACAATTGGAAAACCTATCCTTCCTGGTTAACCTTAACCGGTTTTTGTTCCTTCCTGAAGTAAATTTCAGGCATTTTATTCAGTTTTAAATAGTTTATTTCAAAAATTCTTATCTTTACTCCTGTATTTTAGATTTCTGCATCAGCGCCTGAAGAAAGCTGTGCCTTATTACAGAATGAACCTAATGGTAATGGGAAATTCTGGAAGTGGTAAAACCACATTGCTTCAGCAGCTGATGAAATGCAAGCGGTCCATTTCTGAACCAGAGAAATCCATGATTGGAATTGATATTAAGGAATGGTCAGTTCATGTAAAAGGAAAAATAGGGAAGAAAAAGGAATACTTGTTGAATGTCTGGGATTTTGAAGGTAAATTGCCTGATTTTTTTTTTGTTTTAATTTGAGTCACCTTGTTGTTGAGAACTTTATTTTTTTTTTGTTCCCAATTGTTTCACATTCATGATTTAAAAAAACCTTGAACTGCAAGTGTTGTTTATCCCTGTTATATCGATATCTTTTACAGCAGTAGGAATAAATGTTTTTTTAATCAAATTTACTGTTTAAATTTAATTATAAAAAATATGGAGGCTAAATGACTGAGGAAGTAAAGGTCTACAATTGTTGGTTTAAGGATGGTCAAGAAAGATTGTCGTTTTCTTGACAGTAGTCAGAAGCTAAGTATTGAAAGAAGCCAGCATTGTCATGTGCTGAGTCTCAGGAGTCAGGCTAGAATCTTCTGATTAGTTGGTGCAAGTGCTGCTTCAGAGCAAAGGTCAACACCTACTATCCTAATAATGTCAACAACATATGGATTCCTTGCACACGTGTTCAATCAAATTATTTTGGAGTGCGATTCACACTTCCTGTTTTAGAAAGTGGTTCAGTTTTTACCTCTGTCATTATCATTGTATTAACAACTGTACTTCAAGTGAATTCTTGATTTGATGAGAAATATGTTTGATACATAAGAAGCTGTAATGTTGGAAAGGTTTGTGTGCTGGAAAGGGTTAACGTTAGCCTACTGGAACTAATGACATGGTTTTTAGAGACTTGGAGTACTACAGCACAGAAACAGGCCCTTTTGGCCCATCTAGTCCATGCTGAACTGATCTTCTGCCTAGTTCCATCTAACTGCACCTGGACCATATCCTTCCAAACCCCACCCATCCATGTATCTATCCAATCTTCTCTTAAATGTTACAATTGAACTCGCATCTACTACTTCCGCTGGCAGCTCATTTTACCTTTGCACCACCCTCTGAGTGTTGAAGCTTCCCCTCAGATTTCCCCTTTAATTATTTCTCCTTTCACCCTAGATCTATGTCCATATCCTTTCTCTGCCCTCATAATTTTATAAGATCTCCCCTTATTCTCCTGCACTCCAGGTAATAAAGTCTTAATCGATTCAACCTTTCCCTGTAACTCAGGTCCTCAAGTCATGGCAACATCCTCGTAAATTTTCTCTGCATTCTTTCAAGCTTATTGATATCTTTCCTGTAAGTAGGTTACCAGAACTGC
>JARFYF010000051.1:33380771-33393443 GCA_030265395.1 Rhina ancylostomus | reverse complement strand
AGCACTGAGACTTAGGTTTTTCAACTGTTAAGCTTTAAATCTATCCAACCATCTTGAGAAACAGCAGAGGAGGATACAGTTTAAGAACTGACAAAGCCACCATGACAGTCCTGTACTGATAGTTCCTCCCAATGAATGCTTGTGACTGAAAGCAAGAGCTTTCAAATTGTGGCAGAGTTTTCTTTTCACATCCACGCAATTGGACAGAAGGCAATACAGTGCATCGCTCCTTCAGTACTGCATGGAAGCGTCTTGCCTGGACTGGTCCTTCTTGAATAATAAGGGACAACAGTCAGCAACCTCATGGCCGATTTAAAAAGGATGCAAGAAGCAGTAGAAATATTTTCAGCGTGTGTACACCAAGAACACATATTGTTAGTTATATTGCAAGCTTTCTCTCTCTGCTTATGCACAAGTATAAACAAAACACACACAGAGGGAAGATATTTCAAATAGTCAAAAGTCGAGTTTATCATCATATGCACAAGTGCAATGAGAACACATACAGCACCATTACTTCCTGGTAGACTCTTGTTTATTTGAACCAGTAAAATTAGGGTCATAATTAACCAAACCCTTCCACAGCCAAAATGGACAAGGAACTTGAGATGAGTGTAGATGGGTGCTTGATGGTTGGTGTAGACTTGTTGGGCCAACGGGCCGGTTTCTGTACTATATTACTTTATGACTAACTTCAAATCAGAACGCTCCATTACCTTTTCTGAACAGACTGTAAAACAGTTTGCTGTTTGTGTAAATCAACTGACACTGCTTGAGGCAACACTCTCCAGTACAGTAATCACAGTGAACCTACAAGTACAACCTCCGTATCAACTGGAAAAATAGATTTTGAACTAGTGACAGCAGAATTATTGGCACTTTCAGGATTCTCACATGATGTTTGACCGTAACACTGCATGTGCATTGAGAGTTTGTGCCCAAGCTCCAAGAAAACTGTTCCCCTTCCTCTTGACTTTCCTTTGATGGCTATTTTAGTGGGGGCAATAACACATTTATTTTAAACTCTGTCTTGAATAGTATCTGCAAGAGGGATATTGGTGCTTAGCAAGGGATAGTACCTTTCCAAGAAAATAGATTCAGCATTGAATACTACCATACTAGTTCAGCCAGATGGGGATTTCATTCATTCTTCAACATGTTACTGAATAAAATTATGGGCTTTTTTTTGAGCAGAACAAATTCCAACTATTGAAGAATGCCTTGTCCATGCCAACTACAGGTGCGTAATGTAACCCATTCAATGTACCCAGTGTAAATTGGGAAAAATAAATCACATGCCAAACACCCAAATTGTGTTACCAAAATGCAGAAGCTCCATTCCTATTGTATCTGAAAATCAAAAGAAAACCGCAGATACTGGAAACAAAAACAGTAAATGCTAAAGAGGTCAGGTAGCATCCGTGGAAAGAGAACCAATAAAGCTTCCGGTCTGTGACCTTTAATGTACCGGTTTAACTACATGTTAAAAAGTGATCAAGCACAGGGATGAATTTATGGGCCTGCACATTCACCCAAAATTAGCACTTGCCAACACAAATATTGTGAGCAACTGACTTTTTGTAAAATGAAATAATAAATATTATGTGAAGCAAACTATTTGAAGGATGTGTAATGAAAGCATCCATACAGTTAACCTACTCACTAAACTTTAAAAGGCACTAAAACAGATGGTCCATAATACATCTCGCGTCCATTATGGCTTCATCAGTTAAAATATATACAGTATTATGCCAGTGCATCTCACATGGAATTGGTCAGAGACAATCCAAAATACATGGCAACTTCATTCTCAGCCAACAAATTTTAATACCTTCCACAATGCAATCAAAATATATAGGAGGAGAGAATCTGGTTAATATGCTGTAAAAGACTATTTAGATCTCTAATACTGCACAAGTTGTGTGACTGGATAGATAATTGTTATATTAATAAGCAGGAACATTATTTTTGTCCTTCAACAAATCATGGGCCCTTAGCTGATGAAAATTAAAACTGGAATAACTTAATTCATCGTAAAACTTATCCCTGGCTTGCATTTGAACATGAAACACTGTAGAGGAAATCATTTTGTTCATAAAATTATACAACTTTGCTTCATCATTACTATTACATCAATGACACCTCAATTTTAAAATGCATGAATGCTTCTAATGTGAACATTGGAATATTGGAGTGACTGAGCAGGCCTGGTGGGACAATAAAAATATCACTAGATGAAGCTCCAAGTAATCCAGAGCTCCATATAAAATTTAGCATTTTTTTAAAAAAAGAAAACTAGGTACTATTTAATTACAATTAAATAGTGGATGACATCCTTGAGGAGTTATGGAGGTAGCAGCCAGATAATGCAAATGAGAGCCCATCTTCAATCTGGGACAAAGATAGCTTTATGAATTCACACCATTGTCTGCAGTGAGAGACAGCTCTCACTGCACTGGTAACATGCTGTTTTGGGTGTTTGGATTCCCAATAAAGGTGTTTGAATATGCAGAGGTGTTCTCGTCAGTTGAGATGTGCTCCTAATTGCAAATATACAATTCTACAGAGCCATTTCCTCACACCCAAAATGTTGAAGTTGAAATTATATTTAATCACTTGCTGTTTTCTTTGTCCTTAAAGAGTATAAAACCTTAATGTACTTTGAGTTCAGTGAGATTCTTTTGTGATGAGTCCAAAGGAGATTCTTCCAGAATGCCTGCTAGTCATGCTGAATAAAGACCTTTTACGTTTACAGCTCCAGGCTCAAAGTCACAACACAAACATGTGGTATAAAATTGAGACTTCTGTTGATGCAATAACAAGGTACAAGGATAAAACCATACCTTATGTTACAATTTTGTAAACTAAACAACCTCCTGTTCTGATGCATAGACATAAATATTCTGTTAGCATAGCATGAGGAAAAGGGCTATAGGTTTCTTAGTCTATGTACACACAGAGTATGAAACTATTAGAAGAGGGAGAACTAAAACAAAAGTTGGTTCATTTTTCTGCTTCTCATTGATATCTTATTTGTGCTGTGTACATTTTGCCATGTCCTTTTATAATAAAAATAGCATTTTTGTTTCAAATGTTTCCAATTAATTACAGGCGTAGGACCAAACCATTTATAAACAAAGACCAGTCATCAAATGAAGTAGCAGCATGCCTACACTATTCTGACACGGTGGGAGGTAGGACAACTATTTATAGTGTTATTATAGCCGCTTTTTTTTGTAGGAAGCATGACGAGTTTGGTATCGTGGAATGTGATTCAGTAAGTGCAGCTCCCTTACTCCTCCGCATCTCATTAAAAATCCAGAATGGAATGGAGCAAATTTAATGTACTATCAACATTGTTGTTCTTAAATGCTTCCTTGGCAAACATCATTACATTTTGAATTACAACAAAAGGAGCGATTTAGAACAAAGGAAGATGGAGAGAGAAACCTCCAATAAGCAGATTTAAAAATGAGCAGGGAGCTGTGTGCAGTGTTGGGAGGGAAACAAAAAGGAGAGGAACTGAAAAAGACAGCAGGACAAATGGGTACTTGGAAGATGCAGGAATAAAAAGTTAACATGGGTACAGTAAACCTACTAAAGAAGGACAGTTGTGCAAAGAAATGGATGTAAAGAGATGACTCATGTGTCCCAAATGTTAGGAATAAACACCCACTTTCCTCCCCACACATCGGATATCAAGTATTGGAAAAATGTTCAGTTTACTTCTGTTCAAGGAAGGTACCTCATTTTGTAAAGAGATTTCTGGAACTAACCTGATATTATAATGTATGTGTGCTATCTAGAACTAAGAATGTAGTTGCAAATTAGCCCCTATTTCCACAAGGCTTAGTACAGCTTTAGTCATCTGCAATTCCAAACTAAGGTTTCAGATCCCTATTAACATCAATCATTCAAAAACAAATTTGCAGCCTTATGCCAAATGAGAAACCTATCTGAAATTAATTCTGCAATTCATTGCTGTTTAATAATTCATTAGAACACATCCATGTACAATGCCTAATAGAAACAGTGGAAATAGATGTGATCCATCTAACGTTTAAGGCAGAAGCCAGATATTCTTCAACTTTGTTGAATACAGTACAACTGAATCCAAATTAAATTTGAGAGTCTTTTAAAAATATAATAGGCATTCTATGATACATACATCCAAGATTATGAATGATTTAAAAACGCTTTCCCCAGGCAGTAAATCAATATTAATATAGAAGTCAAACCTTATCTACCTACCTTATATGTACCCTAATCTTTTCATGATGATTTATATCACATTAAACACAAACTGAATGGGATATAATGCAACTCAGAAATATAATGGCAATAATTAGTTTCTAGAGGGAGACAGGATTCATTTTAAATGCACTCTTCCCTCACCATCTTTAAGAACCAACACTGAATTTCAACTAGATGCTTCCACTTGTGAATATCTGACAGCATTGTCCAAAATTTAGCTGTAAATATCTCCATATAAAGCAGCATAACCAATGAGTAATTTAAAAGCAAATCACCAAAACACAGAGGTATAATTGACACAGTAACAAACCTAATCTTTTTGCAACACTTTGCCACATATGCACTTTGTAACTTATATTATTTAAAAACAAAAAAAAATGCTTTGGGTTATCTGTCAAAATGGGAGAGTATCTGACTGGCTGCCCGTTGTGGTCCGAGGGGATTGAACAGGACATTGAGCTTCATGCATATTACTTACTACAAGACAGGAGACTATTCTGCCCATCAGGTCATATCAGCTCCCATTAGAGCAGACCCATCAGTCCCATTCTCCCTTCCCCCATCTCACTGTAGCTCTACAATCTATTCTCCCTTCTGCACCCATCAACTCCCCTTTGATTCCCTTGCTTACACTGAAAGAGGTCATTCACACTAGCCAGTTAACCTAGCAGCATGCTTTTGGGATGTGGGAGGAAACTGGAGCACCAGGTGGAAACCCAGACAGGCATGGGGAGAATGTGCAAATTCCACACACAACCTGGCCAGCGAATCCAATACTGAACCATCACTTGGGAAGTTTTTTTTCCTTACAAAAAAGTTCAGGAAAGCAAAAGTACTTCGGTACCGACACCAGGCTACGATTTGAGTTCCGCACAGAACCTCAGCATTCAGCCTCATGGACTCCTCAACGTTTTACCTCATCCATGCAGAGGGAGGCAGAAGTTCTGACCTTGCTGGCAGAGAGCAATTCCCCAGCTACACTCTGCACAGAATCCAAAGGTGGAGCATTTACGTTTGGGAACCTGGTCTCAGATCAGCAGCCCATCCATTTTTGTATGGCTGCCAAGAAGACAGGCAAGAAAATGGAAGGTTACGCATTGTTCTAATTATCTGCATTTGCTATCATGGCTTTAATGATTTTAAAGTGCTAAATGAATTTATTTTTTCTAACATTTTTCATGAGCAATATAAAGATTGTTTCATTTTTAATGTTTCTGAATGTCAAGGACATTCAAAAACAGTGAAAAATCTTGACAGATGGCAAAGCTGGGAGCGGGAGGTTGTGTGGCTCTGCCATCTTTCAAAGGTTCCCAGCAGTGTGCTGGAGGCAGGCTTTTCCAGGTCTTCCCACGTTTCCCAATTACATTATGCAAGGCCTATGCACCATACAGGGCCTTGTCACTCAGTTCCAAGATCAGCTGCTTCACAACTCGATAATTTTAGGACAAAGGAGAATAAGTGGCAAGTGCGGACCCCACACTTCTACATCTGGCCCAACATTTCAGAACGCTTCTCAATTCACAGTGGAAGTTACATTGTTGTACGAGGGCTGTGCACAATGCCTCAGTATTTGACTCTTCTTTATATTCACATAACCTTTGAGGGATGCACTAGGAGTTTGCAGTACATGTGCTCTGGGTAGTGTGCTCACCTCAAAAGGCAGGGTCCTGTGACCAAGACTCACTAAATAACCTAACCGCATAATCTCAATCAATACTTCTGTGCATTATGGACAGAGTGCTTTGACAGGTAAATCATCCCAAGGACCTAACCGATGACAGAGAATGTCAAATAACAACACTGCCTCTTCGACCATCACATGGCTGTGTTCATTTTCCCAATACACAGGTGTACCCAACAAGTAATTCATTGGTTGTGAAGCACTCAAGTAATTGGTTTATTATTGTCACCTATACTGACATACAGTGGAAAAAACTTTGTTTTGCATGACCTTCATACAGATCATTCCAAAACATTAGTAGATCAAGGTAGTACAAAAGGGAAAAGCAATAACAATATAGTGTTACAATTACAGAAAGTGCAGTGCAGGTAGACAAATAAGGTGCAACCATAAGCACCGTTTACATACTTTTGCCTTGAAACTGAATCACATGGTGCGTTTATTTTCAGTGCAATGCAAATGTAGATTTAATTAACCCAAAGTCATATTTGTAACCATATCCTGCTCAAATCACACCCACAGGGAAATTTAAACAAACTGCCTACGAATCACCCTTACCACTAAAGTGACGATTCAGTTCCCTGTGCAACACTCCTTTTAGAGTGGGAAAGCAATTTCATTCATGCTGTCATGGGGGAGCTCCTCCTAGTGCACTCTGGGACTGCATGGTATTAATCCCACAAAGCCAAACTGGGGAACTTGCACATAAATAAAGTGCCAACGTAAATCTTAAGGCTCCCCCATACCTCCAACAAATGCAGCAACACCCTGATCCTCCCAAGTCTGCTGTCCTCCCCCAGCTCAACATACAGTCAATCTTCTAACCCAACCTCTCCCCGCCACCCATGATCCACCTGCCCCCTTCCCCTACCCACCTGAACTGTCCCGATTCCCTACTCCCAACCTCCCTGCCCAGCTCTCCAACCCCCAACATTTCAAATACCAAGCCTGCTGGGGCTCCAAGCTGCCGATGTCTCAAGCTGAGGTCCAAACTCCCCAATGCTCTACAGCTTAAACTATTGTGCATTTATGAAATGATTGACTTCACCTCCTTATTAATGTAGAGACAGTTGTTTTAATTAGGCTGGTTACTTTCCATCTCATGTAAAAATTGGGCTTAATTAAATTTTTTAAATGCTTCTGGGTATGTCTCGATATAGACTGCTAAGAGTAAAACCAAACCTCTGAAAACATAATTAAACTTTGTGAATTGATGTGTAAAGTCACACTTGTGTAAATATTAATCAGCATTCAGTTGTGAGCAAGAATAATACCTCTTAAATACATACACACCATTTAATTTGATGTCTGAATTTTTCATTGTTCTGTACTGTAAAGTAGCAAAGCTTCTGATGTGAAGCCAAAAAGGATGAGGCTCCACCTGGAAATAAATGCACTGATCCTGAAGAATGATCAGAACGAAGTAACAGTGATTAGTGATCAATTTGTCACTGTAGGGTTTGGGCTGTTTGTTTAGTGTTTCAGAAGAGAGACCATAGAATGCAATGAAGACGAGCTTCCTGTTACATCCTTTAAAAGAAAGGGGAGCAAATGTGGGATTGGCCCACTGCTTGGCACCATATCTTTTGCAAGTAGTAGATCCTAATAATTTCTGTGGAAGTTCACTGCATTATAAATTAATTCACTGATTTTTTTTATTGAATTGTTACATGTGACTTGTCTTCAGGAAGAACATTTTGTTCAGCTAGATTTGACCTGGAGAAATCCATCACAAGGTTTTCAACATTGCCAAATTCAGCAGAGATCTCTGCGCAGGTAGAGTTTCTGTTGCCCAGTTACGGAGTATACACTGAGTTCTTGTGACTAACTAAATGCTCAGCACTGTTTCTCTTGAGGTTGACCTTCCCAATCAATATCAGCTGAATGTTGTCCCACCTCACCCACAATGGTCTTCTGCACTTGTTCATCTCTGCTCAAGGATAAATTTGCTTTGCAAGTCTTAAGTGACATTTGCTTTCTTTTTAAAAAAAGTCACACATGATCACTCACTACATTTTCCTTGTGTGATTTATTGCAGTATTCACAATCCATTACATTTATAATGCATGCAACCTCCACACACGCATTACTGGCTTCTATACTTAAGTATCAACTTCCTTCTTCCTTTTCTTGTCTGCTTCACCTATCATCCACCTGCCAGTCTCAATTCCACCATTCCCAACCAGCTCCTTCTGCCCATCATCCTTCACCACTCCTTGGTCCATCTACCACCCCACCATCTCACCACGCAACCCCTGCCCCAAAGGTTTATCCATTTCTCCCCAGCCTCAGAGTCATTGTTTTTTCTATGTCAGAAGAACAAACTACTTCTGGTCAGGAATCTACATGACAGTTTGTAACCGATTTCAACAAGCATCAAAGCCTTCGAAACTGTGGGTCAACTTCATTTAAAAGGATTTCAGGTCTTCTCAGAGCACATGGTACACGACTTTAGGCTTCACAAACAGGACAATAATTCAGTCAGGTCAGTCAAAACCTTTTAAAGTATCAAACTAATCTCCATCCACTGAAAGCACAGTAGAACTCCAATAATTAAGCATCAGATTATTCAGAAACCCTGATGGTCTGACATCCAGTTCACTCATTAGCTTGGAACCTCAGCAGGTGTTTAGAGGGCAAGAGGGATGTGTGGCCAGAGTCAGGGTCCAGAGTGCCTGTGTATTTCCCTCTCCCTTTGAACTTTTTTTTCTTAATCTGCCCCCCTCCGCCACTTCTCCCTCTTATTTCCATTTCCATGGAGCAGGCTCGATGGGCCGAATGGCCTTCTTCTGCTCCCTTATCTTCTGATCTTTCAACAACTTGTGCTGTGGATCCACAAATTAACTGGATAGCATCTGAACTATATTTGTCAGATTAACATCATGCAATAAATAGGGATGAAACTTTCAGCAGGCTCCCTTGACTCAAACACACGTTACATATTTAAAAAGGACTCTCCCCAGAAATATGCTTCATACCTCTGCCAAGCAAGGTCCTCTTCCAAAAATATATTTCTGCTGGCTTTCCTCCCGCTTACCGGAGTTCTAGGTTCATTAGGATCCAATATGGAGACAGAATATGTTGAGTCAGTTAAAACATTGAGATCTTCACCAATGGAGCTGCTGTCTGTGGAATGTGCATAGTTCAGAGCTATTTTCCTACAGTACGTGCATGCCCGAAGATCACCTGAAGAGAAATAGCAAATCAATTTAGAACAGCTATAAAAAACTTAAGTCAAAATGAGGCACATTTTCCCCCCACGCAGGGCACTGCATTCCTTTGGAACTCTCTTCCTCAAAAAGGGCAGTAGAAGCAGTGTTTGAATTGTTTTTTTTAAAAAGGTCGAGGTTGGTAGATTCTTGATAAGCAAGAGGCTTAATTGTCACTGGGGGAGGGAGAGGCAGAAATGTGGGGTTGCATTTACATTCAGATGAGCCTGTGACTTACTGAATGGCAGAGCAAATTCAAAGGATTGAGTGGTTCAAGATTTCCTTGTTTATATGCCTGTATGTTCCCACATTTCAGGCTAATCATAAGTGACTTCATCTTAATGTTAGTGGATCTATTTAAATAGGTTTTAACATAAGATATGTCAAACCAGATTTCTTGTAAAACTGTTCTGCCCTCAAGCAAATATTGAGCTGCATATTCTGGGAGAGTTGATAGTAACGTGGGCAGAATAAGCAAAAAAAATGGGATAAGTGTAGGATTGACATAATAAAATCAATGCTCTAAGGTTGGCATGTACTTGGTGGGCCAAGGAGCCTATTTCCATGCTGTATGACCCCATGCATTCTTCATAAACTGTGGATGTGGCAGCATACTGATATGCACCAGAATAAATAGTCCACTAGAATTTTATAGTTATGTGCCTCATTTCATGTTGCAGAATATCCTAAGGAAGTGCAGGTCAATGCAGCTCAGCACATGCAGACTTGAACAGAAATGGGTATGTTAAGGCACATGCAAAACATTTTGAATCCTCTTAAGTTTTATAGAGGACCAATTAAGATATGGGCCATGACAGGACTGAAGGGTGAAATGAGCAAGAAGTAACAACTGGAGAGAGGTTGATAAGGAATGAAAGACAAAAGTAATAAAATAACAAAATGGAAACTTCATCTGATCCGACTGTAGTTGGGTCCACAGCTGAAGCCAAAACGCATACATCAACGATGACAAAGAAAAACAAAGTTATAAAGAGCTGGTTATGAAGATATTATTAAGTCACATAAAAATTATTCTGATATAAACATCCTGGAGTGAATAGGCAATAGCAACAGTGAGTCAGAGTTAAAGCACCTGCAGCCACATTAAATAAACATAACCATCAAGTATGCTTGACAGCAATATTGATGACGACTAAATGGTAGTGTGGATTGAAGGATAATAATTAGTAACATCTGAAATGACCAACAACATTGAAGAATTGACTGTGTGAAGCATTTCTCACCCATTTTCCATCTATCCCCAGCCCTACACCAAAAAAAATTACAAATTATATGTACAACAATATCTCCATTCTGAAATGTTTTTGTTGTGATCAGTCATTTCACTCTCTACATACAATATAAACTTAAAGTATATTAGTGACCCATTGGTTATATTTATCCAGTTGTTTTGCCCACTTTAACGTGTTGATAGCTCTCACTTGTTCTACCCAGCTGCTTAAACAGATCGATCTTGGCATTTCCCAGAGGATTTGATCTCTTAAGGTAGGTTTACTATTTACATACCAGCATAACCCATGAATTTCCCAGGAATTTCTTGATTGCAACAGCGACTACAGAAGATCTGTCCACATAAACGACAATGGTGTCGACGCCTAAAAGTGGTAAACTTCTCACTGCAGTCATAACACTCTTTGCACTGACTGTCTGGCATCCAGTATTGCTTCAAGTCAGTATCCTATATTACAAAACATAGACAATCTAGAGTTTAATGATCCTTAAATACTACAAAGCATAACAACAATCGGTACACACATACACATTCACACCATATTTTGTTAAAAGTAAATCAACTCAACATACTTCCTGTTTTCTTTGGGGAGCTGTATATAGCATTTCATGAAATTTTAATTCAAATTGTATTTTCTCTCTTTCCAAGAAGTCTTATATTTCATTCCTTCCTTTCAAGCAGCTTAAGGTAGAAGTTTATTCAAATCTCTCAAACTCCTTAATCACTACTGGATTTCCTTTTTTTCTCAGTTTTCCTTTTCACCATCAACATTTAAGGGAGATTAGGTTGAAATTCACGGTTTATCATTCTTTTGCCAAATAAGCTAAGTTATTAGTTTGCCTTTTGTATGGCATGTCTTATAGAAAAGCTGGCAGAACAATAGGATAACTTTCAACTCCACTGAATTGTGCTAAACCTCCATCACCTCTACCCAAATCATCAGAACCTCCAGATGAATACTCAGTTCCCCATCTTAATTGGCTGACAGACAAATTGCAACAGTTTCAGTGCATTATCCTGAGAAAAGAATGCTATCCAGAATAGATCAAATGTACACCTCACTGATTTTCAACACATTTTTAGCTGGCAGAGCAGGAAAATTTAAACAGAAATCAAACAGTGGATGAAAGAAGCCAATATAGACTTGACAGACTAAATTACCTCATTCTGTGGAATAATCATTCTGTGTGTGAGAGAGCGAGAGAGAAAAATCTTTAACCTAAAATATCATCACTAAAATTTGGTGAAATTTGTCTTGCATGCTCCCATTGAAATTTTGGCCAAAATCAATTTGACTGTTTGACATAAGTATATACATCAATCCTTATCTGATGAGCTCCTAATTTAACACGGGTACTTTAGCAAAGAGGCAACACCTTTATTACAGAAAGAAAATGGATTGCTCTAAAATTTTAAATGCACATTTCTTTATAATTTTGTAATACCTAGAAATAGCTGCAATCTTTCTCACAGCCATAACAGCAAATCCTTTAATATGAAGGAGACTGTTTGAAATGTTAACAAGTGGACATATTGGAACAGGAATCTATGCAGAAAGACAGAGGAAAGCAAAGCAGAGACCAGAGCAAAAGATAGAAAAGAGAAGAGCAAGAGTGGAGTACAGAAAAGTCAAATGCAAAAGGACACAAAGGTTACTAGATTCTAAAAGGACAATGAGTGCAAGGGCACTTTATCTGAATGCCTGTAGTATTCTTAACAAGGTCAGTAAACTTGTGGCACAAATCAGTACAGAGTGGGTATGATTTAGTGGCCATTACAGAAATGTAGTTGCAGGGTGGAGATGAATGGGAATTAAATAACCAATGATATCAGGTAATATGGAAGGATAGGCAGGAAGGTAAGGGAGGTGGAGTAGTACTCTTAATTAAGAATGAGATTGGGGCAATAGCGACAGATGATACAAGATCTAGGGAGCAGAATGTTGAGTCCATCTGGGTAGAGATTAGGAATAGTAAAGGGAAAAATACTTGGATTTCCAGAAGGCATTCAATAAAGTGCTGCAGAAAAGATATCCATAAGATAAGGATGCATGGATTTGGGGTAATGTATTAGCATGGATAGAGGATTGATTAACCAATAGAAGCCAGAAAGTTAGGATAAATGAGTGTTTCTCTGGTTGGCAATCAGTGATGAGCAGGGTGTTGCAGCAGTCAGTGCTGGGCCCATAACTGTTCATGACATACGTTAACAATTTGGAAGAGGGGACCAATGTTGGTAAATGTGAGGTCATGCACTTTGGAAGGGAAAATAGGAGA
>JARFYF010000051.1:33086682-33109060 GCA_030265395.1 Rhina ancylostomus | reverse complement strand
CTTACTGGAAGGGAGCCTTGCCTGGGTTAAAATCTCCCCTCATCTGCCTTATGATCCCTTGCATCAGAGATGACTTGGCAGCAAATTACAGGGACCCCTACACTGGGAAACCCCCCTTGCTCAGCATTGACATGTTTCAGAGTATTAGAAAAATAGCAGGAGTAGGCCACTTGACCTCCCAAGACTGCTCTGCCATTTAATATGATCTGTCCCAGGGTTAATCTTTTCTGTGCCAATACACCACAGCCCTCAATTCCCTAATCTTTCAAAAATCTATCTACTTCCTCTTTAAAACCCACCCGTGATCTAGCTGGGGCAGAGAACAACAGAGATTCACCACCCTCTCAGGAAAGAGGCCAGAGAGCCCACTGACTAGGGTCCACCAACCAAATGATGAAGATAAGTGAACCCCATTGGTTAGTCTGGGCTTTAGTCTAGGCCCAGCCTGGATCCCCAAATAAAGGGGCAGGGCAATTTTTAAAATAGTTTAATAAAATCCCCTGACAGGAGCCTCTGATCCTGAGCTTTTCAGACTTGGAAAGGGTCAGAGGTGGAGGTAGTTAGCAGCTTCAAATTCCTGGACATTGACATCTTGGATGACCTGCCCTGGGCCCAGCACATAGATGCAATCACGAAGAGGGCGCACCAGTGCCTCTAATTTTTTTAGAAGCTTAAGGACATCTGGCATGTCACCAAGTACACTAACAAACTTCGACAGATGCAATGTTTAAACTACTCTGACTTGTTGCATCATGGTCTGGTAAGGCAAATGGTACATCATCTGGTCTGCAGAGGAATGCAAGAGGCTGCAGGGTGTTGTGGGAATAGCCAAGTCCATCACGGGCACAGCCCTCCCCACCATTGACAGTGCAGCCTCAGGAAAGCAGCATCCATCATCAAGGATCCCCACCATCTGGACCATGCCTTCTTCTTGCTACTCCTAAAAAAGTGTCCTGTCAGCTTGGGCTGAGAAACTTAAACTATATCTAAGTGACATGGTTCTTTCAATGCTTGCTTCTCTGGAAGCAAGAGAGATAAAGAAGCCTGAAGTCCCACACCACCAGGTTCAGGAACAGCTACTTTCCTATAGCCATCAGGTTCTTGAATCTACTTGCACAATCCTTATCTTACCTCAGCAATGGAACTCTACCATGCACTACCACTGCTCTTGCACTATCACGGACTTCCATTGTGCATTTGTTTTTTTTTACACTAAGGTTTTATTTTTGCAGTCTTTTTTTCACTGCGTGGAAAAATTTTATGTGTTATTTATATTCTGTGTGTTGTCTGCACCTGCGTGCCTGTGATGCTGCTGCAAGCCAGTTTTTCATTGTGCCTGTACCTCACTGTACTTGTGCACATGACAATAAATGTGACTCGGACTTGGCTTGAGCAGCCAAACTGGCCAGATCCCTGCTGACCTTCTGCCTTTCTTTAGTGGAAAAGACTACCACAGATATAAGGGGCGGCTGGAAGTGACTCAGCTCTGATTAACCCAGAAAGCAGCTGTGGATGAAGCAGAACGTGTTGAGGGATTTGGATGAGTGGAATCAGCAAAGGAGAACCTTCAGTGCTGCCACCAAGAAGGACTGAAAATTGATCATAATTATTCACACATCTGACAATGGCCATACTCTCAGTCAGCTTTCAATTTTCAAACTAATTTCCTCCACATTAAAATTTGGATGGGCTGTATTTGAGATCAGAAAGCTGTAAGCTACTGCCTGAAATGCACAGCATGAAATATTTACTCAAACTATTACACCTGCACCTTCCAGGATAAGGTCAGTTTTAAAAGTAGGAAGGAAGCAGTGTTGGGGAGATCAAGCCGCTTTTGAAGATAACTTCTTAGAACACGTGGGGTGGGAAGTTGGGCACAGCAAAGCTGGTGAAAAGGTGGAGGTGAGGAATATGACCCAGATTCACACAGTTAGTGTCACAAACCAACTCTGTCCAAGTGTGTTGCAGCAGGGGAAGGCAAGAATTGTGCTGAGCCTGTGCTACCAGTGCAGCAATGTTGATAATGCTCCCTGACCTACCTTGTGCCCTTTTCTTCATATCACACATCAATGAAAACTCCATTAGCCAGAAGCTGGGGCCATTCAATAGCGAGCATTAATAACACTTCAAATGTGTGTCAATCGATTGGTTTGGTCATTCGGAAGTCCAGGGTCATTTCAAATGTGTGTGGGCGAGGCAGGAGTGTTAAGGGAAGGAGAGACAGATGCTGCTCAGAGGATGTCACACAAATAGTTGTTCAACATCACCAGAAAGGGATGTATAATGCAGTGGTCACCTGCCTCCATAATAAAAACAATTGGAGTAGTTGTGCAGGGTTGGGTAGCAAGGGTTTACGAGCTGCCACTGAACATTACACAGTGTCAATCACACCTATGGGAATACGTAATAATAATGTGTGGAATACCCCACCATTCCATTCAACGGGCAGACATTTTGAAGCCACATTATTTGCAGTGGTTTCTACTTCAGTCTATTTTACTGTATTTCTTTGAAAACGAGCCCTTTGGGAAGATAACAATAGTGAGATATGAATCTAACCTTTCAAAGACCACACTTAGTGCTTCATGCCAGTGAATTGTAAAGCTCTCATAGACCTACAAGTGGTTAAGAATTTCTTTAAAACATGTGGATGCCAGGCTTCTGCTTGCTGTTCTGACCCTGGTTTGCTGTGCAGATCCCACAAGTGTGAGGTAAATATATGTGGCAGGGCAGGTGTTAAATTGGTGTCAGCACAGCATACAAAGTGTGCTTTAGGCATATACCTGGCACAAAGGGAACCTTGTAAGTTGGTATCCCCTGTTGTTCAATAAGGTTACGAACATGAACCAGAACCAAAACTGTGCACACACAGGGATCCATCTGTACTAAGCAATTAAATTTCTGTCCTGGAGACACAAGAGACTGCAGATGCTGGAACCTGGAGCAACAAACAATCCATCGGGGGAACTCAGTGGGTTGAGCAGCATCTGAGAAGGAAAGGAACTGTCAATGTTTCAGGTCAAAACTCTGCTTCAGGACTGTGAGTGGAAATGGGAGATTGCTAGTATAAAGAGGAGAAGGGGAGACAGGAGCCAGAGGTGATTGGTGGTCTGACGAGGGGTTGATGATGGGCAGATAGAGCCAGAACAGGGAGGGAGAGGGGTGGAACTGGGGAGACAGTGGTAAATTTCTAACCAATTTTGTTTCTGAGATGGGAAGCCACCTCCTGAAGAGGGTAACAGTCTTCCGCTGAGAGCATCTTCCTCTTTGGCAGTTCCTCGCGATTGAAGATGATTTGCACCAATTCTGTGGGTTTCAAGCTAGCTAATGAGGCCAATGTGGTAACCACAGATTCTCCTCTTGAGAGTATTACCCACCCTGTGATGTTAAAGAACATCCCAGACTGAACAGAGCATTGCTGCTAAAATTATTTGTTTTCTGTTACCTATTTAGAGTCTGTAAAGTTGCTAGGTACAGAGAGCTTGGGTCTCAGAAGTCTGACTGTCCTGGTGACGAGCACAATGGCATAGCTAGCAGAGCTGCTACCTCATAGCTCCAGGGACTTGGGTTCAATCCTGACATCCGGCGCTGTCTGTGTGGAATTTACACATTCTCCCTGTGTCAGCGTGGATTTCCTCTGGGCATTTCTGTTTGTCTCACATCATTGGTAGATTAACTGGCCACTGTAAATTGCTCCTAGTTTGTAAGCGAGTGGTGAAGTCCAGAGGGCATCGATGGGAATGTGGGGAGAATAAAATGGGATTAGTGCAGGATTAGCATAAATGAGAGGTTGATGGTTCGGGGTGGACTCATTGGGTTGCAGGGCTTGTTTCACTGCCATATGACTCTGTCATTGTTGGGAGTTGTGCATGAGCCCCATTGGGCATGTGATGTCAATGGGGTTGCTGTTCCTAAGACTTGTGAAATGTGGAGGGAGTGACCTGGCTGTGAGTCCTTGTTTGCTTCCTTGAAGTTTAAGGGCAGGTGCAATTGTGATACTTCCAGTAGACAATATTCCTATCTACAAATGTGTCCCAGGCTCACTTTGGACTGGCATTTAGTAAGCCCACCAAACATGAGGAAATTGAGAAGGGCAGTAGGAAAGGGGGAATTGATGGCAAACAGTAACAAATACTAGGTGGCATGGCACTGTAGCGGTTAGCGTAATGTTATTACAGCGCCAGTGACCCGGGTTCAATTCTGGCCACTGTCTGTAAGGAGTTTGTACCTTCTCCCTGTGACTGTGTGGGTTTCCTCTGGGAGCTTCTGTTTCCTCCCACATTCCAAAGACGTACAGGTTAGGAAGTTGTGGGCATGCTATGTTGGCACCGGAAGTGTGTCGACTTCAGAACACTCTACGCAAAGATGCATTTCACTGTGTGTTTCGATGTGCATGTGACTAATAAAGAAATATTACCTTATCTTAATAGGGGGCTGGAAAGGGATTGGTAATTGGGAATGTTGGGGCTGTGCATCAGTAAGTGGTGCAATTGGCAAGGACACCAGTTGATTGCAGAGTTGGTGCCATGCACCAGTAAATGAAGCAGTTACTGGAGAGGATCCTTACATGGGGGAGGCCGGTTTGGGTTATGAACGGAGTGTGGACGATGTGATAGTGTGGGAACAGGATGTGCTAGGGGATACGTTCTAGGACTGGGAGCTGGAAAATGCAGTCACCTGTGTGCCCCTCAGCAATGATCCCAATGGGACCAACTGGTTTGTGGGGTTGATTAGGATTTCCTAAGGCTTAAGTACCCTCATTCACAAGCTGAAACTCCAAAATTTCAAGACAGTTGAAATTAAACAAATCTTAAATCTGAATAAAACAATTGTATAGTCCATTCCTTAACAGAATTTGAAAGGAATTTGAAGCCACCAAGAGTATATTCTGAAGTATAAATCATTGCAATGATGTTTGAAATACAATAGCCAAATTATGCACAACAAGATCTTATGAGCAGCAATGAGGGACTGCTTCATTGATCCGTTTCAGTGAAGATGGTTGAGATGCTGGGAAGTATTCCCCTGCTCTTCTTCAAATAATCTTTGATGCTGACCAAGTGTAATGTTTGATCTGAAGTTCAGCATCATTTCTGACATTTTGTAGCCAATTTGACAGCAAGTTTACTTTCCTTCAGTCTCTTGAGACTTATCCATCTAGGAAAAAAAATCACCTTTCACTCTTGCAAAAGAATTTGGGTGTTTAAGATTTCATTTTGGCTACACAACCTTGTGAGAATGTAGGAATAAGCCGTTCAGCTCTTCAAACTTGTTCCAAGATACAAAAAGAGACTGATAGCTTAATTTACATCCCCATGGAAGTGTACGTGTCTAACAAAAATAACCCAAAGGGCCGTACACTGGAACCCTACCAGCATCAGGAGAGCAAGGTCAGTCTAATGTTTGATGCAGGCATTTCTAACATCATTCAAACAAAGTACAAGCCTCTGTGGACAATATTCCATCAGAAACCCATCTGGATGTTGGGATCCAGTTGCTTCCTCCCTACTTTGCTTAAACATGGTTAATTTGACACCCCCCCATCCCTTTCATGGATCAGAATTACAGACTTTCATAGAAGAACAGAGCACAGAAAGAGGCCATTCAGCCAGTTGCTCAGTGTCAGCACTGGAAGAACAATCCAAGTAGCCCTGCTCACTGCAATTTGCTGCTCTTTATTTCCTTCCCATGTACTTACCTTGTTCTTTTTTGAAAGCTTCTATTGAATCTGCTTCCAAAATATTTCCAGGTTCTGCTGTCTGCAACCCAATAATTAAAAAAAAAGTATTCTTCTCATCTCCTCGTCAGCCCTTTTGTCAGTTACAGCCTCAAGATATCCCAAAACACCTTTACAGCTGGTGGGGTACTTCAGAAGAGCAGTCACTGTTGTAATGTGATAAGTCAACTGCAATATAAACCACTGTTTGAATAGGAACTTCTTATAATTGAACTAGTACTTAGATTTGCCAACCCTACAGAATAGTGCTGGAATCTTAAGAAATTGATAAAGTAATCCTTAAGACATTGTAAGAAATTGAGCAGAAAAATAATTATTTAGACACTGGTTTTCATGTTTCAAAACAGAGAAGGCCATTCAGCCCATCAGGTCCATGATATCTCTTATTCTCCCATTTATTTCCCTGCAATCTACTGTCTCATGTATGTCCTTTAATACTCCACTGACTCTCTCACCAGCCATTTACACTGGGAGTAATTTATAGTAGTCAATTAACCCACCA
This sequence comes from Rhina ancylostomus, assembly GCA_030265395.1. Taxonomy (NCBI): domain Eukaryota; kingdom Metazoa; phylum Chordata; class Chondrichthyes; order Rhinopristiformes; family Rhinidae; genus Rhina; species Rhina ancylostomus. The sequence continues at coordinate 33,102,821 of JARFYF010000051.1, read as the reverse complement.
ACCAGCTCATCTTAGGAATGTGGGAGGAAACTGGAGCACCAGGAGGAAACCCACACAGTCACAGGGATAATGTGCAAACTCCACACAGATAGCACTAGAGATCAGGATTGAACGTAGCAGCACAGTCCACTATGTCACGGTGTTGCCCAGTTGTGAATGCACTTATTAGCTATAAATGTAGTGGAGTTTGGAAAATCATAAACAGAACCTATTTACTTTCCAATTGGCCATATGTCGTCAGAGTATATGAAGAATAGATGTGTTGGGCAGGTGCATGGCCTGAGGCAATGGAGATGTGAGGTCATGTGGTTAAATGTCTGTGAATAAGTCCATCAAAGTTGGAAAACCTCAATAGTAATAGATAGATATTTTCTGCATGAAGCTTCCCTTCTACAGAAACAAGTTATTGATAACACCAATGAAGAAAGGAAAACCTTACAAAAGGAATTTAGGTGAGAAAAAAGAATAGAAAAATATGCTAAGATGAGGTGGAAGGGATTGGAGACTTGTTTAGAGTTTAACAACCAGGATGAACAAGTCAGATTGAACGACTGCTTTGGGCAATTCACTCCATGGGTTCACACTGGCAGGTCAGATTATGTGATGAAGTCTTGTGGAAGCAAAGATAGTGACTGACTGATGGCAGACTGAGCTCTCCATCTCTGAACACCTACGTCTCTTTTCTCCCCTTTTGTAAGCTTTGGAACAACGTCTCCTTGGAGTCTGCAGGTTGAAAATCAAACTGTCCAGCTTTACCCCTGCCACATTTTCTTCTCTATTTATACCGAGATTCCTTCAGGAAGAATTCTCCTGCTCTTCAAAAGGTGAATCTTTCACATCTACCTGGGGCAGGGCACTGGTTTGTACAAAAGATGACACATCCAATAATGTGGGAGATCATCAGCTTTGCACTGGGAGTGTTGGTCTAGATTATGGGTTCACACCTCTGAAGTGAGAATTGAACTCCCAATCTGGTGTAAGAGAGTTCCATTGACTGAGCTACAGCTGACACAGCTAAGTATGCCTTTAGCTCCTGCAGAAGAATAAAATTGATACATTCAAATACAGAAAATACTGGAAACACTCATCTGTGGAAAGAGAAACAGTTAACGTTTCAGGTGTGGGACCTTCCATTAGAACTGGGTAAGAGAGAAAATAAGAGGGAGACGCAAAGGACTGCAGATGGTGGAATCTGGAGCAACGCACAAAACGTTGAAGGAACTCATTGTGTCAGGCAGCTACTATGGAGGGAAACAGACAGTTGATGTTTCAGATCGAGACCTTTCTTCTGGGCTTGTCCCTTCATCCAGTCCCGATGAAGGGTCTCGACCTGAATCATTGACTGTTCATTTCCCTCCACAGATGCTGCCTGACCTGCTGAGTTCCTCCAGTGTTTTGTGTGTTGCTGAATAGAGAAAGCAAGTTAGTTTTCAGCAGTAGAGAAGATGGAGGAGGAATGGACAGAATACAAGCAATATCTCTGACAGGGTGAGACTGAGTGACTTAAGTAGCAGTTTACTACTTAGAGAGCTAGATGCTGGCATGAAATTGACCCTTGAATAAGGAAGACTGGGAGAAGATCAAGGTGGTGGGCAGGTGAGTGGTTGGGAGGAAACCTCGGAGTTTAAAATGTTATAATGACATGATAGGGAAGAAATGGAAAATATTTCTTTTGATGGGAAACTCTAGGGAAATCATTTCAGAATTAGAGCTTAGTCATTTAAGGGTGAAATAAAAATGTATTGATGTCATCATAAAACGTAGCAAAGATGTTGAACTCACTCTCCCATTACTAGTTAATGGTAGCATCAGTGGAATGGTCAAGGCTGGAGCTGGTGACCTTTGATTGGTTAAGGGATATGGCTTAGTGGCTTATAAATGGTTTTGATGCATGGACCCGCATGATATGACTGAACAGCAAAAGAGCCTCAGGGTAGGGGGGGGGGACAGTGAATAGCCTTCTTTTGTTCCAAATCTCTGCCTTCCATTCAATCAGTAAATAGTAAGTGGGAATCAGAATCTAGAGCTGAATGCTAATTTATGGTTTGTTGTGGATTCACCTACCCTCCATACCAACACTCAGCTTTGTATTCATACAACCAGAACAGGAAGTTCATTCCACTGCATTGGAACACTCAGACAAAATATAGACTCATATAACCCTTCCACTCCCCATCCCTATCCCCTGTTCTGACAGCAGCTCAGGAAGGAAGATCAGAAAGCAGAGTTTCACAGCCCTTGAAACTACACAAGCCACTACCTCTATCAACAGCTGTCAGTCGTCTCCGCATCCAGGTCTTTCTGAGACATCTGAATGAATTCTCTAGTTAATCAGATTGCAGAGTACTCATCTCTCCAAACTGTTTGCTGTGGCATTACACAGATGGAAAACATCAGCAACATTAGAACAGAAGATTTTAAATCTGCAAAAGCATAAAGAAGAATTGTTAATGATCTCACTTAGGTATCCAAAATCAAGAAGGGCTTTAGCAAAAAAGGAGAAATGCTTTTCAGTGGCAGCAGGGTTAGTAATAGAGGGCACAGATTTAAGGCAAAAGGCAAAAGAATGGGAAGCAACAAAGGAATTCCTTCTTTATAGTTGTTATGACCTGGAATCCCCAGCCAGGAGGGCGAACGCAGATTCAGTAATAACTTTCAAAAAGGAATTGAATTACTATGCAAACAGAACTTATTTCAGGGCTGTGGGGAAACAGCAGAGTGATGGGGCTAACTGAATATCTCTACCAAATAGCTGACACAGACATGATGGGCTGAAAAACATCCTCTGTGCTGTACCATTCTGTGACTGAACTGAATGAGATGTTTTAAGAGTTGTGTCGTGGAGTCAGTTGTTGTTAAGCAGTTGAACTGTGACCTGATACAGAGGGTGAAGCTTTTACATTTCAGGATTACCTAACACCCATGTACATATTGTGCACTGAAACCAAATGTATCTAAAATGTATGGTGATTTATTCACTGACCTATTCTGCAATGATGGGCCTTATTCAAGGGTCTACAACCTTGTCCATGGGCTGAGAAAAAGGCAATGAGAAAACAAACAATATCAGTTGAGGTTCTTGCTCCAGATTACTGGTCAGTCACTCCTCCCAGTCATAGGATCAGGCTAGGTTGCGACACTGTTCCTGGGTGGGCATCTTGTGGACAGTCTCTGCCTAATTTCACATTGGAGTAAGGAATGTGCACTGGATAACAAAGATGTGCTTCCATAACATCCCAGTTTTAAGGACAGACAAGCTACTTTGAACTGTAGATTAAGAAAGATATTTTCTTTTTACTTAGCATAGTCACAAAACATCTTTATGCAGAAATCTATCTCTATGTTCTTTATAGAGTGACAGTGTATAGAGAAATTGACATTTACCCTGGTATATTGGGACCATGTTAGTTGTTGCTAATACACAATGAACTTCACACAAAGGTACTGAGGGTATAAAGCCTCTGTGAGAATAAGTGGAAGAGAATTTATATACACTGATTTTTCTCTACTTCATAACATGGTTCAATAATTAAGCGTTTTTGCACTAAGCCAAGTTGTTTATATGCAAGGGCGGCACGGTAGCATAGTGGTCAGCACGACGTTATTATGGCCCCAGCGACCCGGGTTCGATTCCCGCCGCTGCCTGTAAGGAGTTTGTACGTTCTCCCGTGTCTGCATGGGTTTCCTGTGGGTGCTCCGGTTTCCTCCCACATTCCAAAGATGTACAGGTAGGTTAATTTGGGGTTTAAAATGGGCGGTTTGGACTCGTTGGGCTGGAAGGGCCTGTTACCACACTGTAAATAAAAATTTAAAAAACAGGTCACTCTCCACCATCTTTCATAATTGCATAAAGTGAAAATTCCTTCAATTTTCTGGTCTTATACAGAGTGTCTTTTCCCACTGATGTTACACAGAACATTTTACAGTTAAAAATACAAGAAAACTAATGCTAGGATGACATTTGGAGAGGGTTCTTCTACTTAACAAATTGGCTCTGCTTTTAAAAGAGGAAGATCCTCTTTGTTGCTTATTTTGGTAACTGGGATGTTACTAATCTGTGTTGGATGATGCTTGTTTGTTTTCCTAATGAGGGGTCATTGTGGATGTGGAATGTGGAATTTTATCCTTTTGTGTGAATAATTGTACAGAGTTGGAATCTCAGTGGATTCAGTCATGAGTCATGAGACTTTTATGTATAATAATAGACTGGTTTCTTAATTTATGTTTAGTGTTTTTTTCAAGTTCTGTTTCATGTGCTCTGGGACTAGTATTACAATCTGTTTTACCAAAGGCAGTTTTAGTCGAGGCACACATCACATGAAATTGATCTATTAGTCTCTGGGGCATTAAATAGTCCAGTGGAGATTACTTCAGGGAAAATTGCATCCAAGTAGAAATAAGGTTTTTGAGACACTGTCAGTAGCTGCATTAAAGTTTGTGTTGGTGACACTGAACCATTTTGAGTGCTGCTACTTATAGTCTTTTTTGTAAGTTAATAATCATTCTGCTTAACCTGTCCATTATAGTAAATGTGCACAAAAACATCGGGGCAAATCACAAGGGGCTGAGGCCGCACCTTGTCTTCAGCTCTCGCAAGAAGCCTCTGGTTACACTTGCCTTTCGCAGTTGTGTGGCTCCCAATGTCTTGCTGGCTTTATGCTGACAGGACTTTCCCACAGTTTCTAAAGCAATATATTCAATTGATTAAAATAAAGGAAGAGGAAAAACACTTATCTTCACCTAACTCTCTGGTGAAAGATAGCAACTTGTTTTAATGAATGGCAATGTGCTGAATGGGTCAGATGCTGAAATGAATCTATCTGGTCCCTCAGCTCAACAGCTTATGGAAGCACCCCGGATTCCCTGCTCAGCCACCAACCCAGCTACACTGCAGTCTTTCCTTCCGTGCTGCAGTGTGTTCTGCACTTCACCATTATTATTATTATTATTATTATTATTGTTACTTGTACTGAGGTACAGTGAAAAACTTGTCTTGCATACCATTCGTACAGATCAATTCATTACACAGTGCATTGAGGTAGTACAAGATAAAACAATAACAGAATGCAGACTGTCACAGCTACAGAGAAAGTTAGCATGATCCTGCACAATCACTGTAGCCTCTGTGCTAAGGGCCATCCAGTGAAGTACCATCGTCAACAGCTCTGATATAAGGATGTGAACTGTAATTAGTTTAAGTGTCCTAAACAGCTCCCAATAACTAATGATAGCAAATTTCCTGCCAACTTCATTAACAAGTGGCAGAAAATAAAACTAAGTACAAACAAATAAAAAAGGACAGTGACATCAACCATTTAGGTTCCAAGAACAATGCAATGCTCATACATTGGAATCTATGGCCTGTGGCCCAAGAGATCTCAGACTCAACGAACAACTAAAGTTGTCAGGTACATACCTATAGGAGGTTGGCATTTGACCAGGAAATGATCAGCTGCAAAGTGCCCAGGCACTTAGTCCTTAAATATCAACTACACACATACCTAATGTACTTATACTGAATGGATAATTATTAATCACACAGATTTGTAATGTCCTTTTCTGCAATAATCAAACATGTAAGGCACGTCTGTAGTATCTACATGTTCAATTGTTAATTTCCAGTTACAATATTTATGATGCTCACAAACACAATGGTTAACATAAGTTACGCACATGTCCTCACGTTCAGTGGTCAATTATTGGTAATAGATGTTTGTAATATCTTTATGTGCAATGGTTAAATTTATGTTACACTGGCCTGTAATGATCACATGATCAACGGTCAATTACCAGTCACACACGTTTATAATATACAATAATTTACCACACATATTATCAATGTCCACACTGCAATGCTTAAACATCACTTATGCTAATCAATAATTTCCACAATCTGCAAAAGTTTAGCAACAGTCATGCATGGATGCAATGTCTTCACATTCAATAGTTAAACCTCAGTTGTACATGTCAACGATGTCCACATGTTCAATGGTTAAATATCAGTCACATATGTAACAATGGCCAGCTGTCACTGATTAAACATCAGTGACATAATATTTTTACATTTATTATTTCTTATTCTCTTGATTGTCCACCAAAGTCACATATTTATCACTTTGGCAAGTACAATGTGAAGCATGAAACTTGGTGAAAGCATCAGAGTACCATTTAGTCATGATTATTCCATTTTAAGTGTAGTACCAGAGTGTTCCCAGTCTTTAAAAGCAAACATGAAAATATTAGTTTTCAATCTTACTCTATACAAGCATACAATGCAATGCATTTATCGTCCTCTCAATATTTCATCAGATCTAAAGCCTTGTGTGTTTAATTACATACTTTCTAAAATTTGTGAACTAACTTGAAATAGAATTTTTTGCTGGAAACCAATCTTTACATTGACATGTTAAACTAAAATAGAAATTGATGAGAACATAGTTTTGGTGTGGCAACCACTGGTTTTATTTTGAACATAAATACAGGGTGAAACCCTCTTATTACATAGCATTAGTTTCACGAATCAAAGGTAAAAAAATAAAAGAAAATGCATAAGGGAAACAGAAAATTGAAGATGATGACACAAAGCAAAGGATTTAAGGACAATAATGTATTATACATTTGGTTGTTCAGGTGAATCTTCTTACCCCTTTAAACAGAGCACTGTTTTTAAAATAGCATTTGGTGATAATACAAAAAGCAGCTTAACACAACTGTCTTTCCCTTCACCGGGTGATGTCTGTATAATTGTCTCATGATATATAAATTGGGATAAAGAATAAGGAGGATTGTTACTGTGAACTTTGCATGATTCATTTCTGATATATAGTGCATTACAGACGCAAACCCACATTGCTGGGATGCCAGCATTGTCCAGCTTGGCTGGTTTATCAGTCCTTTTTGTTTGCTGAAAGCAATACTTATGCCCGATGGGAAATATCACAGGCTTTCTCCTCTTATCACCACAGCACAGCCTTCATCACCATAACGCTGCAAAGTCAAAACAGAACACATTCCTCTGGTTTAACATCGATATCCGTGTAAACGGGGCAACAAAATTTCCAGTACTGCTGGCTGCATGTAAATACAGCAGCTGTAAGTAACATATGCATTACAAAGAGACTGCAGAAGTTAATTAGCACAGCAAAGAAGTCAGGTTATTTGTATTTCATACAACAAAATGCTTGAAGGATCAAAACAGAAAAGCAATAAAACTGCAGGTGCTGGAGTCAGAAACAAAAACAGAAATGCTGGAAGAACTCAGCCTGTCAGTCAAGCAGTGTCTGTGTTAAGAGAACTGAGATAATGTTACAAGTCAAAGACCCTTCATCAGAACTTACCATGGGGCAGAAAGAAGCCCAACCCTATGTTTACACCTAGATTTCTGCATAATTGTATTACGGACAATTTTTTGATGAGCCATATGATTTTGCGCTCTGCAAACACGGGCTGGAGTATTATAAGCCCAGTGCGAGTTATATGGATAAGCTAGATTTGCTGATGTCTATGCAGCTAACTGCACTAGGTACTGTGTCCATTTACCTGTTGCATTCATGTGTTTCAGGCATTTCTGGAGGGAGAGTTCGGCATCAGTTTTATACAGTAATGTTACATTTATCTTGCATCCATCCGGGTTTGGTCGCACAGTGATTAGATCCTGGATCTGTAAACCAGGATCCTGGGCTAATAAACCAGGAATAAATTCTAAACACACCATCTCTGTTTGTGAAATAAACCTAGTTAATGAAACACATCTAAAATAAAATGAAAATGGCCTAACAGTTTGTTTAGTTATGTCAAAAAATACAAAGGATAAAACTGGATGGACCATTCCTCATTGTCTTGGCCTCAGGCCTGGACAAGAAAGAGATACACTCCAGTTGATTCCACAAGGTCCTCCTTATAAGCATTTTTGAATTTTTGCCTATATTTGGGAAAACTGTCCCACAGACCAGCTGACAGCCTGACATTTCCATATGCATATGATCTCAGTATTTAGCCCAAGTTTCTGACTTCTATAAACCAACCTTCCCCTTTGGCAGGACATACCACTGGAGGTGATGGCACAGAAACATAGAGTGTCTTAATGTCCTACATTAATTCCTGATCCTACAAAATCCTATGGTTTCAGATCAAATATTGGCAATTTCAAACATACTGCACTTTATCACATACCTCCCTCAGCAGATAAATCATTACCCCTCTGTGTTGAATACCTCTTGGAAGAATCAAATGTGCATAAAAAAATATTCTGGTTCAACACCCATTGCCATACATGGGTCAGTAGCCCCACTAATGAAGGAGCAGACAGATCCCTGAAGGACTACTGCTAGGCTGAACTTACAGAAGGCAATGAGAGAATTTGCATGTTAGAAATACTTAGTCTCATTGTCTCCAAGACAGCTGATGCAGATGGAATCTGTCTATGACAATATTGGTAGGACTGAAAACCGCAATACTCATGGAGACCAAGTTTTATCTTTACACTGAGGGCATTCTCCATTGTGTCGTGTGGCATTACCAGCATGGCAAATAGAAGAGATTCTGAATGAATTGAACAGTGCAAAACTGGGCATCTACAAGATGCAACAACAGCAGCAGAAATGCATTCACTTAGCTCTGTTGCTAGTATGGTATCCCCATAAGTTAGCAAGCATATGGTCATAAGAATTAACTTTACCAGGTAGACACCTGGATTCCACCACATTCTTTAATCTCATAACCTGGTGTTTCCCTCAGTGCAACATTACCATCAAGCCAGGTGACCAACTCAGTTCAATGAGAAGTGTAAGAGGCCACCTAAGAATGAGACCTAAATGGACTGATTACATCATAGGATCATATGAGTGCTAAATAATGGAAACACCAAGCTAACAAAAGAGCTAGGTGATTCCAAAACCAACATATCAGATCAAAGCTCTTAATCCAATCAGGAGTGGTGGTAAACAGTCAGATAGCTCATGGGAGAAAGAAGTTTCCTAAACATTTCACTCTCAATGAAGCCCTGCATGTTAGGGCAAGACAAGGTTGAAGCATTTGTAATCATCTTCAGCCAAAGTGTCAAAAGAAAGATTCATCCCAAAATCCTTCTGATAGCTCCACCATCACTAAAGCCAATCTTCAACTCTGTGTGATATTAAGAAGCTTCTGAATTCACTGCCTGGAACAAAATCTGTGGCATTGGTGATTAGGAATCAATGGCCCATGCCAACTCAATTGGTTCACTAAACCCTTAAATTATAATTGAACTGCCCTCATTCTTATCAACACCCTGATTCTGGAGCTATTTATATCCTTTGATATAAATTATCTATCACACTGGAGTGTGGTAAAGTTGGCGTATTGTGTGAACTAATGGGAATATAAATTTTGATAAGGAAAAGCTATAAATGATCAAAAAGAAAATTTCAAAGCTGAAACATAATGTGGAGTCACTTATTAATATAAAGAAATAAGAGAGCTTAACTTGGCATCCTTTAAAATTTAGTTTTTTTTTAGTTTTTGCATGCATTCAGCAGCTGACAATTGTGTAGTTTTACAATCTCAGAGCACAACAAAGAAGTGGTAGTTTGTATTCCATACAGTACCTTTCAGATTTTCAGGCAATTCACAGCTAATGAATGACTTTTGAATTGTAATCATTGTCGATATACAAGCAAAATTCAATATCAGGAGAGCTCCTGGCTCTTCTTCAAATAGCACTGGGGCTTCGATATATTACCTCATCCAACAGCATGGATTGTGTACTTAACTTCTGAAGTGCTACTCATGATCCTCTGAAGCAGAGGCAGCCACACTAGTAGCAGAGCCAAGCTACATCTTGGGTCCTGTAATTGCTTTGCATTTGCTAAGCATGTGTGGCATGATGTGCCAGTCGTGTCATGAACATTGATTCAAGAAAGACAAGATATTTGTAGTTATCCAATGATTGAAAATATTCATTCATTTATGAGTAAAATTTGTAAATAGGTTTATTATTGTCACATGTACTGAGGTACAGTGAAAAACTTTGTTTTGCATGCCATCCATCCATACATATCATTTCATCACAACAGTGTATTGAGGTAGTACCAGGGAAAACATAACATAATGCAGAATAAAGTGTTATCATTACAGAGAAAGTGCAAACAATAAGGTGCAAGGCCATAACGAGGTAGATTATGAGGGTCAAGAGTCCATCTTATCGTACTAGGGGACTGTTCAATAGTCTTATAACAGCGGGATAGAAGCTGTCCTTGAGCTTGGTGGTAGATGCTTTCAGGCTTTTGTATCTTCTTTCCAATGGGAGGGGGAAGAAGAGAGAACGTCTGGGGTGTGTGAGGTCTTTGATCATGCTGGCTGCTTTACCGAGGCAGAAGGAAGGGTAGATAGAGTCCATGGAGGGGAGGCTGGTTTCCATGATGTGTTGAGCTGTGCCCACAACTCTCTGCAGTTTAAGGACAGCAGACAATGTATGAAAGATGCCGAAAATATTTCATGGGTCAAATGTAACAATGTGCATAATAAAAACCAACCCAAAACCTTAATGCTTTTGTAAGGACTAATAAGCTTTAGTGGTTGAGTACGAGCAAGTCAGGCCCATTGTACTCAGATGGCTGAGTTTACCATTGATACTTACAAACAATTTAATCTTTTATTCTCAACTGCTACCTATGTTGATTACTTTTAAAAATATACAGCCACAAATAAAAAGGAATTTTAATTGGTCTTCTTAAATTAAACTGGTGTTGAAGATCCCATTTTCCACACAATGCAGTACAGATGAGACATCTCTTTGATCTTGTTGACCACTAATGAAAAACATAAAGGGTCTGGGCTCGTTTTCAATATGTACAATATTCCAATTGGCCATGAATTACTCTCAGCATCTTTTATTCATTATCTGCAACAATACGATTTCAAGCCCATGTTTGGGTGTATATATGTCAGCTTAACATTGTGAATGAATTAATAAATCAATAAACAACAATTGTACTTCAACTTTCTTACTTGTTTTGATAGTAAATTATCCAAATGTTCTTCCATGGGAGGTCAAAGCTACTATTCCTCAGAAGGAGGTGTGAAAGTATTTAGAAGTTTGAGATCTGCAACACTTGCATGACTTTTATAAATGCATTTTACTGCTAACACTCCATTTGTATAAAAGCACAAAACCCAAACTTGCTGCTTCATGTCATGGCTATAGAATTAACCTGGGGCCCTGGGAAGTCCCCATCAGTCAACCAAACTGATCTTGCATTGCTCTTTAAAAGCTTATTGCCAGTTCACTCAACTTAACTGTTAGCAAGACCCACACATCTGCCCACACCCCATCACAGCTGGAACTTCCAGATATGTGGACAGATGGTGAATCAGCCAGTTTCCTCTGGCTCTGGACTCCCTAGAGATGGAGTTCAATCTACTTGTGATGCCTTGGATTCAATGAGGGTTCAAAGGTTTCACATTAAGATTCAATAAGCAAGTTATCTTTTAAAAAAAAGATTTCACTTTATTGTTTTTAATTGTTTATAAGGTTTAGGTGTTTTAATTAGCTTTATATTTTTAATTCTTATTTTAAATATTTATTTCAGTTTCAATAGTCTTCAGATGTCTTTGAATGTCAGAGATGTTTAAGAACTATTTAAGTAGACAAAACATAAGGAAATAAGAGCAGGAGTAGGCCACTCAGCCCCTCAAGCCTGCCCCACCATTAAATGTGATCTTGGCTGGTCTGCTGAGGCCTCCAGTCCTCTTCTGTCCCAATTCTCTTTTAAATACCCCCAATCCAGGCTGATCAACCCACTGGGATAGATGATCCCAGAGATTCATCAAGCTCTGATAGAAGTTCCTCTGCATCTCAGTTTTAAATGGACACCCCCCCCCTAATTTTGTAATCGTGTTCCCTCAATTCTCCCACTAATGGAAACATCTTGACATCTACCCTGTCATGCCTCCTCTGGATCTTATATGTTTCAATAATATGACCTCTAATTCTTTTAAACTCCAAAGAGCACAGGTCTAATTTCTTTAGCCACTCATGGTTGGACAACCCTCTCACCCCAGGGGTTAGCCTGGTAAATCTCTTTTGGATATCCTGCAATGCTGGTACATCCTTTCTTGAACAAGGGTAACAGAACCGTGCACACTATTCCAGGAGTGGTCTCATCAGTAACAATACTTGCCTATTTCTAAAATCCAGTCCTTTTGCAATAACAGCCAATATGCCATTTGTCTCTCTAACCACTTGCTGCGCCTACCTGTTTTGTGAGTTGTGCATAAGAACACCTGGATCCCTCTGTAATTTGCTCACCTGCAAACTTTCTCCACTTAAATAATTGTCTGTCTTTAGATTTCTCCTACTGAGGTGCACGATTTCATTTGACCACATTAAACTCCAATTGCCAAGTTACTGCCCACTCACTCAAACTTTCTATATCCTGTTGCGGAGTCCACATATCCTGATTACAACAACTGGACAACTGTGAAAGCTTTTAGTGGTGCTTTGGGATGGGGCTTCCTAACTGCTAACACAGGCGTGGCCACCACCGGACCTGTCTCATTGGCTTCAGCAGTCTGACTGGGTGAATACAGATGTGGTGAGGCCACATCGGGTCCAGGCAGTGAGACTGAGTCACTGACTTCCATCCAGCAGGGTCTAATTCAGGGCAGGAGGAAGAATTAGTAACAAAAATGTAACTTCTGGAAGAACTCAGCCAGTCAAACAGCATCTGTGGAAACAGAATCCAGTTAAAATTTCAGGTCAGAAACCCTTCCTCAGAAGTGGAGATAAGCTCCACTGAGTTCAGGAAATTTCTTTCCACCAAATTTGTAATGGTATCAACATTACTGTTTTTAGTCAGTCGGGCCAATATGTGATTCCAGACCTACCTCTTGACTGCGTCCTCATTCAGAACAGACTAGGATAGACAATAAATGTTGGCACTGCACCAATGTTCATGTGGATACAAAAAAAACACTCCAAATTTTCAGAACATCAAATTAAGAGCTCAGCATATTTCAATCACACAGTTCTTCCATCTGAACTTGAAATATGTACAAGATTGTATTCTTCCATCATTAGCTCCATCATTTCTCTCATATAACCTCTGAGTGGGATTGCAAGAACTTCCAGCAGAGTCCTTCTGAATCTCGTTAGGGCTCTGTTCTGTGCTCTTATAAACCAGGACTTTGTATTTTTGTGACTTGTTTCCCTGTGTTTTATTACATTTACAGAAGCAAAATTTGTAGATATAGAAAATATGGGATAAAAACAAAAAGCAATGAAAATACAGGTAGCATTTGTGGAGAGAGAAAAACCTGTTTTAGTTGAATTAATTTTTTAGCCTTGCACAGATTTTTTTTATTTAATAAATTTGAATCAGTTGCATTGAACGATTAAGGAGTTCATCATGCATTTACACTGCCAGTAATGGAATGAGACAGAAGGTTGTTTTTAAGTTTCCAACCTGGTGGAATCATGCTTACCTGGAGACAACAATGTGTGACCTAGATGTCAGACTGAGTAACCATGTTAACAATCAAAAGGTGAGAAGGGAAAATCTTTGCTCTTTCCACATTTAAACTGGGGTTGGAAGGTGTTATGTTTTCTTGTTATCAGAGCTTGGTTCTTAAATTACACTGCAACTCTCAGCATTTATTTTTATTCTCTATGTTGCCAGGAGATACAATGTGCTTTTTCTAAAGGGAAAACATGCCTAGAAATTGGTCTCATCCCCTCTTGGTGTATTAAGCACTTGGATCCTTCTTAGAAGTTCATGAAATTGGACAAAATCCATTGACAGCAATGCTGGAATAAAAGAATGCAGGTCAGGCAGCATCTATGGGAAGAGAAATAGTTAACATTTCAGATCTGGGACCCTTAATCTGAAAGCAATGCTTAGGTGGTTTGCACCCAGAATCTTGCCTGAGGAACTGAAGAGCCTGGAGCTGCCACACCCTTGCAGTGCAATAGCTGGGAAACAAGTCACGCTTTATGAAACCATTGCAGCCACATTATGCCTGTGAAAAAGGCTACTGTGGAGGTCAGGAAGCCTTTATCAATATATAGAGGGCACTACTAGCGTGGGTGCAACACTGGACATCCTCTTAGGGAATGAGGTAGGGCAAAGAAGATTTACGAGAATGTTGCCAGGACCCAAGGGCCTGAATTATAGGGAGAAGTTGGGCATGTCAGGACTTTATTCTGAATGTAGGAGACTGAGGATGACCTTATAGAGGTGCAACAAATCATGAGGGGCATAGATGGGGTGAATACACACACTTTTTCCCAAGATTTAAAAGGGACCTGAGCAGCAACTTCTTCATGCAGAGGGTGGTGTGTACATGGAACGAGTTGCCAGAGGCAGTGGTTGAGGCAGGTACAATAACAACTTTTAAAAGACGCTAGGACAGGTTCATGGATAGGGAAGGTTTAAGAGGGAAATGGGCCAAATGTAGGCAAATGGATTAGCTTGGATGGGTATCTTGGCCAGCATGGACAACTTGGGCCAAGGGGCCTGTTTCCATGTTGTATTGCCCTATGACTCAGTGCTGGGTTTGGGGAGGGGGAGACACAATAGCCTCCAATGTCTATAGATACCCTCACATGATGGTCTGCTCTGATTCATTCTCTTGTCCACAAATGGACCCAAGCCATTGGAGGAGTAACTGATCAAAAGGCCTGTGAGTGCAGCATGTGAGCCAAACAAAGGGCAGTGAACAGTGAAGGGTACAGTTTCTGTGATGAATGTGGCAGGTGCTGATTGCAAGACCTCGATGCAACGATGTTTCACCTATGATCTCGGCACGGTGTGCACCATCTGTTTTGTGAGTGTTCAACAATGGCCGTGGGTTGTACCCAAAAGCTCCAGTTGCTACCACAGTGCAGGAAACATGCAGTGTGCAACCTGTGATACCATTAGGTGTATGATCGCCTTTGTGGAACAGTCAACTACACTAAAGTGCAGCACATCAGAAGAGCTTTGGCCAGTTCCTGCCATGCATAATGTCACCCAGAAATGATCACTGCTGTGATCTGCCCATGTAAAAGTGCTTTTATGTGCAATCAGCACATGAAAACATGTATGTGGATCCAGTTTCTAGGTTATGGTGATGTGGTGCAATTCGTACAAAGAGTGCACTTGCATCTATAACAATATGGAGCCCTATTCATTCTTGCCATAACATAACACAAGGGTTTATAGAGTAAGAGCCAAAGATTTAAGAGATTATTCCCTCCATGGCATTTTGCAGTGCAAAGTTCCAGAGCCAAGATGGGCCAGAAATCTAGATATACACCTCAAGCAAAAATAAATCTAGCAAAAGTACTGTAACCAATCAGCATGTCAGGTAGTGTCTGTGGAGGGAGGAACAGAATTAAAGTGTTTCTGGTCAATAATCATTTAGTTGTTGAAAGATGTTGATTTATATCATTAGTGTTGCTTCTCCACAGATGTTGAGTGATCTGCTGAGTGTTTCCAGCATTTTTTCATTACAGTGCTTGTTAACTTTAGTGTTATGTAGTTACTTCTTCATGACTGCACCAAGGTGGCAGTTTAACTGGATCCTGGGATAACATGTTGCCTTCAAAGAGATCTGCACAAGCTATGTTAGCAACAATGCTTTGAAACCTTCTTAAACTTCAACCACTTTAATGATAACATTCCAGGTTTACAAATATCAAGAAGAGCTGCATGTAAAATGCTCAGTGATAAAATTCTGCACTCAATTTCTATTGTGTTTTTCTAATATCTTCAGGGAGATAGGATTTCTCCCATGTGATTATAAATTTCAAATATTGCCCCTGAAATATAGCCAGTAAAAACAAGCCTTGAACTGAAAGAATTTTGAAATCCGCTGAGTTGCTTTGACTGCTAACATTTCTACTGAATCTGTTGAAACTTTAATGTACTGACCTTAGAGAGAAGAAAGATGAAACATTCCTGGATAATAATAAAAGGGGAAAATAGCCTTTTCCTGAAAGAAAATTAAAAATATATGAATAATTTGCTTTGGATCATTAAAAGTAAAGGTTGAAAGGACTACCAAGACGGCAGAACTAAAGGGAAACAAAGTATGTCTGAGAAAAATCAAAAATGCTTTAATATACTGTGGTTACCTTATTTACTGGGTATCATATGAATATTCCTGGAAATTATCTGAGT
>JARFYF010000051.1:32963428-32976833 GCA_030265395.1 Rhina ancylostomus | reverse complement strand
GGTACAGAAGCCTGAAGTCCCACACCACCAGGTTCAAGAACAGCAACTTCCCTTCAACCATTTGGTTCTTGAACCAAATGGCACAACCATAATCACTACCTCAGTAAAGCAACACTATGACCACTTTGCACTGCAATGGACTTTGTTATTTTTGTTCTAATTGCATTCTTTCTTGCAAAAAGTATGTTTATGTTTTTCTTGTGAACATTGTTTATCTGATGCTATGTGCCTGTGATGCTGCTGCAAGCAAGTTTTTCATTGCACCTGTGCATACATGTAATTGTGCATTAAACTCGACTTTTTGACTTTTCAAGAGATCAGCTCCAAGGGAAAGGTCAACTGCCATTGAATTGCCTGTTGGAGGATGTAACCAGGGAGATAGACGCTAGGAACAACACCTCTAAGACTTGGTCCCAGTGCCTGTAGAAGTTTAACTATCTCACGGGTACAGTCCAGGTTAGTGAACATGTCAGTAAATTCCATCTATTAACAGCCATACAAACACCAATACTATTTCAAGAAAACTACACACAAATACTATTTCAAGCCTCCAACAGTCGCTTAAAAACAATCTTTATCCATCACCACACCTTCCTCTCATTCATGACATGCCACACACTAGTATCACTTCACCAAAACCATCACAGCAAACCTCTACATCTCACAGCTTATGCACACAGTTAGTTATTCATGCACATCATCCAAAGGGCTCACTATCATTTTCCCCTGATGGGGGCATGGGCCCAACCATCTGGATAGACCATGAACACTAGGGTTGTCTGCCTCAGAGGCCATTCCCAGCAGAGATCGAGGAAGATGATCATGTGTTCACTTCTCACTCATTCCTTATCTGCAGCTAATCCCACATCTTCTACTTTACAAGATTCAAATGCTTCCCCCCCGTCTCTTACCCTGACCAGACTCTGGGGCCTTCCTCCTTCCAGGGACCCAAGAAGTCCAAACGTCACGGGTCCCGGCAGATGACCCCACAGAAGGTAAAGATGGTAACAGTGAGTCGCTACACCTGAGATCCTGAGCATTCACTCAGACACACTCAGGTATGGGCATGTCACAGACAGTAGGTTGTCATTTCAAGCCAAAATCCACATTGCCACGCACAAGTCAACTGGAAACAGGCCAGGAGGAAAGGATGGTTATAGTGCCAGCTCACTAGAGGGCAAGGTTGCACACCCATCCCGCACAGATGGCACACAACAGTGGGCATCATAACAACAACATCAAG
Source organism: Rhina ancylostomus (assembly GCA_030265395.1). Classification (NCBI taxonomy): domain Eukaryota; kingdom Metazoa; phylum Chordata; class Chondrichthyes; order Rhinopristiformes; family Rhinidae; genus Rhina; species Rhina ancylostomus. Next base: position 32,975,590 of record JARFYF010000051.1, on the reverse strand, counting down.
GTGTTTGTGGTTGTAAGGAGAGGGAAGCTTTTCATCCGGCCTGAAAGCTTGTGAAACATCTACCAATATAGGTGACTCCAGCTCCAAACTGGTGTAGGGCTTTATAAGGATTCATGGCAATGGTCACCAACTCCCTGTCAACGCTCCTGGATGCAGTCATGCTGCATAGAACTGCTATTACACAGAGGGAGGAAACTAACCCCACTGAGGACATTCCTGTAGCCTTTACCGGCTGTGCTCACATCTGCTGCAGCACAGGTAGCTGCCAGATTCCATTGCTCAGAATAGCTTTGGGGGCAGGGGGAGGGGGGGTTCACAACATTCCACCAGTCCATCATGTGGCAGCCATGCCCTGTCCCCCTGAGTGGACAGCACTGGTGATCCACATGTTGTCGCTCCGGCCTAATCCTTGCTGATACAGCCCGTTCCTGCTCATGCCAAAATAGTCGGAAGCAGGGCTGGCTAATGCCTGATCTGCTTGAAATGGTCCTTCAAAGCCATGTGTTCTGTGGATGGGTGACACTGTGACTTGGTGGTTTTTGCATACACATAGACAGCGAAAGGGTTCAATAACTGTGTGATGGAAACTTAAGAACTGTACCACAGTGGGGGTTGGCATTCCACCTTAACCATTATAACAACTGAAGAAAAAGTCCTGTGAGATAGGCCAGCATTTACTGACTATCCAGACTGTCATGGAGGATGCCATTTCCAGACGATTTCCCACAGCACTGTATGTGGACAGCTCCCCCACTGAGAATGGGCAGTGGTGATAATATTCCCAAGTCAGGATGGTATCGGTCTTGGAGTTGTTGTGGTAGGCATTCAATCATTTCCCTCTCTGGGTCTTCCCTGGGGCCGGAGGTTAAGGCTGTCTGGGAAGCTTTAACAAGCTGCTGATTGTCCACGGGGTGCCGATGGTGGGCATCACATGAATGCAGGTGGCAGTGGGATGGGTTGCCACTCACAGACTGTGTCCTAAAGAGCTTCAAGCTTTTTTGGTGTTATTCAAGCTGCATTTATTGAAGTAATAGAACTTCTGATGGAACCCTGACTGGAACTTCACTTGCCTGACAGATGGAAAGTCTTTGCAGGGGACAGGCATTTAGTCTGGATGCAGACTATGTAGCTTTTAATATGCTCGACAGTGATTAAGTGCTTGACCTGGTTCAGTTCCTTGCCATGTGATGAAATGGGAATTTCCCACATACCATCCCAAGTCTCAACGGTGGTCAGGTCACACTGTCTTTTTGTCTGCACCTTATTTAGCGGTGTGGGATTTATATCTGAACAAGAAGATTAGGAATGCTCTGATCCAGAGAAGGCTTCTCTTCTTCCCTGGTTGCCACATTTCTCCTCTGCCTTTAAGGGCAGGCACGGTAGTGGAGTGGTTAGCATAATCCTATTACAGCACCAGCGACCCGGGTTCAATTCCGGCCGCTGTCTGTAAGGAGTCTGTACGTTCTCCCATGTGTCTGCGTGGGTTTCCTCCGATATTCCAAAGACGTACGGGTTAGGAAGTTGTGGGCATGCTATGTTGGCGCCAGAAGTGTGGCGACACTTGTGGGCTGCCCCCAGAACACACAACGCAAAAGGTGCACTTCACTGTGTTTTTACGTACACGTGGCTCATAAAGAAATCTTATCCTCTCACTCTTCCTCCTCCACCAGCCATTGCTGTGGTGCAGCAGACAAAAGGTGTGGCCACAGGTTGTGGAGGGTTTACAGCTGATATCAAAGGGGCGGATGCACTCATGAGGGTGATCAGTCTGGGCAAGGTAATCTCCATTTGAAAGCCCGAGTGGTTGTTGTCCCAATGACTGTAAGATGCTCCATGGGTCTGGCAGAAACTGCTCTCCAGCACTTGCAGGAGCCCACACAAGAGCGAGGAGACATGGAGACAATGGATAAACTCTGTCCCCCAAATGCATCAACCTGACTGGCGTGCAACTTGCAAAGAATGAATGAATTACCTGAACTTCTCAGGTGCACCTCTTGATACCTCAAAGCCTTTCCACCCTCTACAAGGCACGGTGGAATACTCTCCACTTGCCTGGATGAGTGCAGCTCCAGTAACACTCATGAAGCTTGCCGTGTGATGAGATGGGAAGTTCCCACATACCATCGTAAGTCTGAACGGTGGCCAGGTCACACTGTCTTTCTGTCTGCACCTTATTTAATAGTGTGGGATTCCTATCTGAACAAGAAGATTAGGAATGTTCTGATCCAGAGAGGGCTTCTCTTCTTCTGGTTGCCACATTTCTCCTCTGCCTTTAAGGGCAGGCATGGTAGTGGAGTGGTTAGTGTAACATTATTACAGCGCCAGAAACCTGAATCCAACTCCTACGCTATGGCATGCTACGTTGGTGGCAGAAGTGTGGCGCCAATTGCGGGCTGGCCCCAGAACACTAGGCAAAAGATGCATTTCACTGTGTGTTTCAATGTACATGTGACTAATAAAGAAATCTTATCTCATCCATCTAGCACAAAACGGCCCATATGACTGGCTCCTCATCCACCACCCTAAATGGTCATTCCCTCCACCACCAGCATACTGTGACTGCAATATGTATCATATACATAATTCACCTACTCCGACAGCACATCCCAAACCTACGACCTCTACTATTATGGATAAGGGCAGCAGGCAAATGGGAACATCCCCCCTGCAGGTTTCCCTCCAAGTCCTCATCATTCTGACCTCCTTCATCGTCACTGAGGATAAATCTCAGAACTCGCTGCCCAACAGCCCTGAGGGAGTATGGTCACCGCAAAGACTGCAGTGGTTCAAGAAAGACAGCTCAGCAGCACCTTCTCAGGGATAATTAAGAAAGATGATTAAGGGTGGGCCAATAAACGCCAGCAATGGCCTCTTCCCAAACAATGAATAAATAAGAATAAAAATCTTGAGTAAAAATCTCTGCAGTCCCTGTCATTCCAACATTCACCCTGGTGACAAGTGAAGTCTCTTCCACGCCAATACTCAACAAATCTATGAGTATTTAAAGGTCTTTTCAAATAGCACAAGAACAGGGTCTATGCATGCTGTTCAGCACTGCTATATCCATGTTAGCTACATGGCTCAATTGTGATGGATTTTCACTATCCAGGGTCAGGAGGACTTTTGCTAAACTCAGCTTTTCAGCACAGCAGAAGAAACTGTTGAAGGTTCAAGATGTTTATTGCTAACCTTTAACTAGTACTATTTACCCATCCTCTTGAGAAAAAATACTGTGCAGGCTCAGAAAGCCTATTGTTGACTTAACTGAGACTGCAGCCTAATCAGAAGAAACACCATTGTCTATGTTAGCCTAGGGCTCCAGCCACCTGACCTGATCAATGCAGTTGTGAAAACATCACAGGCAGATGTGGTGGTCAGTAGATGACTGGCAAAAAAAGATATAAATATTAGAAGGCAGTAAAGGTGGGGAGGAGTCACAGAGATGAAGGCACACAGTCCACTCCTCAGTTTTGACCCAAGAAGGATCTCTTCCCAGAGTCTTCTTTCTGCAACAGACAATGTGTTCATCTGCAACTCATTGGCATGTTTATCTGGTTTGTAAGAATTGTACTTGTGTTTGGAAATCCTTTGCAGAATTATAATCTCTTTTACAATTACACCTCAAAATAAACGTGCTCCATTTAAAACTTAATAACTGTTTAACCTCCTCCTTGGTTGGGAGGAGGACTCACTGCTCAAAATAGTGATTTTTGACAGCTAAACCCCTTCAGAAAAGACTAAAGTAGTTAAGTAAATTAGTCTCTGCATTACAGGTTGAAAAAGTATAATCTCCCTAAAGTGATTGTTCTGATAGACACCTATAACTATAAGACTTGAAGTCTTGGCTTAAGTTTAGGACTCTAGAATGGGTACACCCAATATCATCAAGGTAAGGCAGTAGATGTTTACAGAGCATTGCCCTATGACTGATGTCAAAGCTGTGCATCTCGTGCATGCACACACACGGCACGTGGAACCACGCAGTCTGATGTTACAAATAGCATGAGATGAACATAGAACATTAGACACAGTACAGGCCCTTCGGCCCACAATGTTGTGCCGACATTTTATTCTGCTCTAAGCTCTACCTAACCCTTCCCCCCAACATAGCCCTCCATTTTTCTATCATTTATGTGGCTATCTCAGAATCTCTTAAATGTCCCTAATGCCTTGATGTTTGAATGCAAATCTCAATTGCAACCACACAGTAAGGTTCTCATAGCAAAAACAAAACCAGTCCTAAGCAGTTGGATTTCTATCCTCTGTTGCTCGGGGTGGCATGGTAGTGCAGCGGTTAGCGTGACGCTATTACAGTGCCAGCGATCGGGGTTCGATTCCCATCACTGTCTGTAAGGAGTTTGTACGTCCTCCCTGTGTCTGCTCCGGTTTCCTCTGGGTGCTCCAGTTTCCTCCCACATTCCAAAGATGTACGGGTAGGTTAACATGGGTCTAAAATGGGCGGCGCAGACTCATTAGGCTGGAAAGGCCTGTTAACACGCTGTAAGTAAAATTTAAAAAAAATAAAAAAAATCAGGGAGATTAGACATTTTGCCCGAGTACCAGAAGTGTCCATTTCATCAAGGAAGCAACCACGCAGAAGAAAGGAGGGGTGTCCCACTTACTAAACGTGCCTATGACAGGGGTCACCAATCCACCTTGAATGGGGGGAGCACTTTAATTCAGTTACAATTGATCAATCCCAGCACTCTTGCTGAGATTAGCTCATTTAACATGGACCTAGTAATCAAGCCAACCTGATAATAGAAAAAAGTGTAACTTAGATACTTGTGAATCTAAACAGCATGATTTCAGGTCCAAAACTCCCTGTTACATCAGAGTAAAAGCACGATGTGACTGCACATGTGGGATGCTTCTCCGGCCAATTGTCCGTGTAGGTTACGGCAGAGAATGAGATGAGAAGGTGTTTCTTCTCGCATCTACAGCTGATGACTTGCTCAGCGTTCTTTCCCATGGCATGTTGGAAACTGACACTTCAGCGTCAGCAACAAACTAAATTAGTAATTTTAGAATGTAACTCTTTTATTAGATTGCTGGTTACTTTCAAAAGCAAAATACTACAGATGCTGGAAATCTGAAATTAAAGTAGAAAATGCTGGAAGAATGCGACAGATCTGGCAGGATGAGGGGAAGTTAGGATGAACACTGTAGGTCATGACCCTTCAGCTGGCATTAACAAGCCCTCTCTTCACAGATACTGCCTGACCTGCTGAATTTTTAATCAGTGGACATTGTCAGTCATTGTTCAGGGTGTTTCTGCCATATTATTTCAACCGTAAGCTCTCAGCTCCCTGAAGCTGTTGATCTCTGCCTGTCTCAAAGGTAGTTCTAATGGTGACCCTCCCTCTTTAGCTGAAGGTATTTTTTTTCGGCCTTATATATAGTCATGCAATGAAAGCTAAACGGTTTATCAAATTTTATTTTTCCTCTGAACGATGCTTTTATTTGGCTTTTGAACATTTTTAAAGCAGCAGCAGTTTGCAATACGAAACTTATTTTATCCCCCCAACCTCCCTTGTAAAGCTCAACGGCTTAAGCCCAGAACAAATTCCCCAGGTTCCGGGAATCTTATCCAAGCTTTGGCTGGGTTAGCTGGCATCCTGCTGTTATCCAGAGACATCTGATTTTACTAACTTGAATTCTACAGATGTTGTTTAAATTTAAAATTTCAACACCTTTAAACGAAAAGAAAAATGGTTTATTAAAAGCGACTTCTCAGCAGGATTTTAAAGGTGAACATCAGTGCTTGTGAAATGAGAAAAGGAATCTTCAGCACTCCGCCAGTACAGTGTCTTTCACGTTTATTTTTGTGAAACGACAGCCAGAGATTGCAATGACGCATATTAAAAAGCTACCTTGTTATCATTGGCTGGCGAAGTTACAGGGAGTCAAGACAGAGGATTATATGGGCTTCTTTGGCCATAGAAAGATGAGCAAACCACTTGTTGTATACTGGGTTTGTCCTGGATGGGCTCTAGCCCATTGAACACACAGTTTGATCCAAACCACCATAGCTATCAATAACAACTCAGGCACAAACTTATCTGAATACTTAAATTTTATGTTTCAGAGTTTTTTCAGTGGATATTTCTGCTATTGTTGTTAAAAAGTATATGCTTATGAATTCATCCCCATTACTAATGCAAAATGCACTGTTAGTCATAGAAGCATATGGAGCTCTACCCAATGGACTGAACTTCAAAAGCAGAAGTGTTTGGAACTATATAGAAAGCTCAGCACTATTGACCAGAGGATTCATTTGCAGGTGCACATTTAGTCCCCAGAATCAAACAAATTTCAATTAGTTCTGGAACAACAAACAATCTGCTGGAGGAACTCAGCACCTGTGGGAGGAAAGGAATTGTTGACGTTTCAGGTCAAAACCTTGCATCAGGACTGAAACGTCAGCCATTCCTTCTCCCCCACAGATGCTGCTCAACCCACTGAGTTCGTCCAGAAGATTGTTTGTTGCTCTGGATTCCAGCATCTGCAGCCTCTTGTGTCTCCAATTAGTTTTGGTTTCCTCCTCACCTCAGAGTAGTCTTCTATTTTAAACAAATTAAAGATGTGCAAAATAAAAGGATATTACCCCAGTATGAAAATAGGCCAACTCTTTCTATCTCAAATTAAACTTGCATACTGCTTAAACAACAGTTAATGCTGTATCAATTCGAGGCATCCACAGGACAATTACAGCCCTGGAGCTAAAGTGCAGAGAGACTGATTCCTGCTCTCAGAGGACCTATTCTGATCAATTGCTGGAGAGGCTTGGAATTAATAGCCCGCAAATTAGGCACCTGACAGTTAAAATGGTAGGGGATTAAGGAAGGTTATGGAAAAACTTAAGCTAAATTGGATGAATGGGAAACTGCATCACAGATTCAATAAAAAGACAATTTAGGATTCATAACAAGACATTCTTCTTTGAATAAAGAGTAATCTGCACTTGGAAGACATTGCCAGAAGTAGTAAAGGAGCCAATCCTGAAATATTTCAAGAAAACTATCTGGTCCAGTCTCGCCATGACTGACAAGGCACAAAGGCCTTAAGCCAACTGAGAATAAACAAGGTCTCAGGAGCACACAATGTCCCTACTGAAGTTTTAAAACGTGGCAAAGAGGAATTTCAGTCACAAATTAACAGCCTCGTCTCCTACTCAGGGAAGAGCAGGTTATATCAGGAGACCTCAGAGATGTTGTAGTCATGACCATCTTTGAGAAAAGGGACAAATTCAATTGCAATAATCAAAGTGGGATTTCCATGCTGTTGTGTGCCAGAGGGAAAGTCCTCACCTGGGTTTTCCTCACCTGCCTCCCCCAGTTCCCTAAATCATAGTGTGGATTCCGTCCATCCGAAGGCACAGTGGACATGACTTTTGTTGGGCATCAACTCCAAGAGCTATGCAGGGAGCAGCATCAACCATTATACGGGGCCAAATCTGACTTCACAAAATCTGTGACTCCAAGGGGACAATTGGTCATTCTTCTCAAATTCATCTCTGCCACATAATGGAAAGCAAGCAGCAATCATGGCCAACAGATCCAGAATAGATCTGATCTCAATGCAGACTGGCGTTGAGCATAGCCTCAACTTAGAGTTGAGCTCAGCTACAGGACAAAAGGGAAACTGTTTGACCTATGCCATCTTCCCTCCAGAACCACTGTTTCCCCAATTTCAGTCATTGAGCTGTTGTGTACAGGCAATGCTTACATATCCACACACTTGGAGGCAGAACTCCAAGTCAGCATTGGCTTGTTCACTGAAACTTACAAGAGGATGGGTCTTACACTTAACACCTACAAAGCAGATATCCTCTAACCTGCCCCAACTGTATGATCCCAGAAATATATGGACTACTATATGTGTAGTACAGCATGGAAACAGGCCCTTTGCACTGGCCACCAAGCACCCATTTACACTAATCTGATGCTAATCCAATTTTATTTTCCCCACATTCCCATCAACTTCCCCCAGACTCTACAACGCAGTGGACAATTAACCTACCATCCAGAACACCTTTGGGAGTTGGGAGGAAACCAGATCATACTGAAGGAACAAAAAGAGAAAATGCTGCAAACAGTCTGCAGGTCAGGGCTGCAACTCTGGGAAGAGAAACGGTTAACCTTTCAGGTCAGAGGTCACTGACGAAGGGACTTTGACCTGAAACGCTGACCCTGTTTCTCTTCCCACAAATGCACCCTGACCTGCTGAGCATTTCCAGCACTTTCTGCTTTTGTGTTAGATTTCCAGTTTTTTTTTATTTTCACACACTGAACAAACCCAAGTGGTCACAGGGAGAACGTGCAGATTCCACTCAGATAACTGGAACTGAGGTAACAGGGTTACCAGCTGTACCACCGCACTGCCCTGCCACACCACCTCTCAGTGAAGGCAGACATTGATAATGAAATTCACCATTGTCTCCAGTGAACTAGCACAACCTTTACCCGTCTGAGGGAAGGAACATTTGAAGATCGAGACCTCAAACCCTTCCATAATTACCAACACCAGATTCCCAAACCTTTGCCAGCTGTGTGATGGGCAATGATTACCAGGTGGATAGAGGAAAAGATTCAAGAATATTATCAGAAGCTTCCTTGGAAATAGTGTAACACTGCCATCAACTTGATGGAGTCTCTGACCAATGACCACTCAAAGTGGAGAAGGAGCATTCAGGATGGTGTTGAGAACGGAGGACAAACATTGGGAGAACACCACCCTGCAGAAAGAGTGGCTGCCTCACGCACAACCTGCCCAAGTGCCATGCCAGGCACCTCCTGGCCCACTTGTGGCATGGACTATACTGGCCTCATCACCCACCTGCAAACCCACAGAACTGAAGAACGACAAGGCACACTGAATCCTCAAGCACTGCCTAAGAAGAGGCGGTTCAAGAAACAATTGGATGCTATGATTGCATGATTTCTGAGGAAAGACAAGACAGACGCACTAAGCCTTCTGTCCATAGTTATCCTCTGGATTGCCGCAGCCTTTGTACAAGAAAGATTCCACATTTCAGATCCACATCAATGGACACCAGAATATCATTATAATTAGAAGTGATTTCCAGTGTCCAAGGCTGTGAACTAGTGCTTTCTTTTGAAGCTAGATCTGGGGAAATTACAGCTCTACAGGTGATATGAGGAGACTGAAAGCAACAGGATTTTTGTTCATGGTTTTTCTGGATGCATTCCTCAACAACTACTTTTTCCCATTTATCATTGTGGAAAAGAAAGACAACATCTAACCACCTGGGGGCTATGGTTACATCCAATACCTTTGGATTTCCAATGGTACCTTCTTTTGTGATACTTTCTAACTCCCAAGATCCATCGAAACCAGTGAAATACTCACAAGGTGAAACATATACATATGCACCAGCATGTACACAAGTCATTTTGTCCTTCATTTGTATACCAGGTCAGCTCATTAACGGGGATGCCCTACTGTATACACACATTCCTACCCTTTCCTCATATTCTTCCTTTTCAGATACATTTCCAATCCCCCTTTGAATGATGATATTCTTTCACCATCCTCCCAGTAAATTCAAGACAGTTCATAGGCCTTCTGTTTGGTTGTATGTTAGTGACTAATAGAAAGCTGCTTGCAATGAAGGATAGCATTCATTTTTACTATAATTCATCCCAGCACTGTTGGGCCTTTAACAAACTCTCTTTATGATCTTAAGGCTTCTTATAATTCTGGTTGATGTATTCAGTCTTTAACCACAATAATGAGGTGGGCCAGCAACAGGACGTGAGAAGTCTATTACTGGCCTAAGAGGAAGTGGGGTGGAGAGGAAGTTCTGAGGCTGCACTTTGTAAATTCAGATGCATTGGTCTCAAACCTATCAAGTTGAGCAAATCTATGTTCCACAAAGCGGCCATTTTGTTGGTTTTGCACAATGTGAAACATATCCAATACAACCTGTACAACGTAAAGATTAGGTAGCCTCCAAATGACCATGAGCATTTGTAAATGGTTCCCAACCAGAGGAAATATTCATTCAATTCTGATGCAGAGTCATTGACTTGAAACGTGAGTCTTGTTTCTCCCTCCACAGGTGCTGCCTGATCTGCTGAGTTTCTCCAGCATGTTTTGTCTTACTTTCAAAGGCCCAATAGTCTTGGGATGGAAGGTACACGTCAAACAGCAAGGACGGGTGAGGTCTCTGATGTACACAGAGATCTTGATCTGGGTTTGTGGGGGGAGGGACTGATCCATGTCCACCTACCCCAACGTGACCCAAACCTAACCCAACGACAGCCAGTCTGAACAAGACCCGAGTATGACCCAACCCAAACCCAAACCTGACCAGTTCCCAGGATACCCACATACACAATATCCACTGTTTTCCTTAATCCAGATGTTCCCAAACTTTGACTGCTGTTCAGACAAGTTTGTTTCCGCTGCTCCATCTATTCCATTCTATATCTGAGCCCTGCCCCTTCCAGCTTTACCATACCTCCCAGTTGGTAAACCCAAGCTTCATTCTCCACATTCACATGCTTCCCTTAAATTTTGTTGAAAACTAACTGTTCTCCCAATTACCCAGCGTATATCTTCACGCTCGCTAACTCAGTCATGAATATGGATTCCAGCGTGTGTGGGTATACAATAGTTACCCAGATTTTCCTTCACTCCCTTCATGAACAGTATGGTTACACTGACCACTCTTCAGTTCTCTGCCACATTTTGCACTATTTGAATCCCTGAGATAGTGGGTTGGTTGCATGAGTAGAGACTATGTATAGTGGGCTCACACTGCCCTGAGATTAGAAGAATGAGAGACGATCTGATTGAAAAGTGCAAAATTGTTACAGAGCTTGTTAGGAACATATGCAGGGACAATGCTTTCCCCTGGCTGGGTGTTTAGAACCAGGGTCACAGTCTCATAATAACAGGTTGACCATTCAGTACAGAGATGAGAAGAAACTTCTTCACCCAGAGGGTGGTGAATCTTTGGGGTTCACTGCATAAGAGGACTGTGGAGGCTCAGTTGCTGAGTACAGTCAAGACAGGGGTCAATGGATTTTTGGATATTAAGGGAATGTAGGGATATGAGTTTAGTGCAGGGAAGAATCAACCATGATCCGATTGAATAACAGAGTAGACTCAAGGGAATAAATGCTCCTGCTTCTACTCCTTACACTGTGTGCTTATGCATGACGATGGAGTACATGATTTGGAGCTAGAATAACATACAAAACCACCAGGGGGCAGCACAGCAGCTCTGGAAGAGGGTACGCCAAGAAAAATAGGGAATAAACTGGATTTGTGCAAATTCTGGTTCGTTCTGAGAGTTTTGCCTATTGCTGCTATTTCTGTACTTCAAGGGGAAATTTAGCAACTGATTTTTCCTGTGCAGAGTGTCATGTGACAGGAACATATATCCTACATGTGATCATGTCTGATTCACAGCCTGCGTGATTAACCTACTGAATTCAGTGCTTGGGCCACATTCCGTCTCAGTGTCTGAGTCCATTACATCTCTTAAATACTCTCCTGTCTCTTTACTTCTGCAGCCAGGAGTGCTAACTTGTAAAGTTGACACCATTTTACACCACAGTCAATAAATTCACTTTTTATATGAATGAGGCATATCAAATATAATCATCTGCAAGGGGCTGGTTATGCAGAATTCAGAAGTTGGCAGGTACTGAAGACTGGCTTTACTCAATACAGCAATAAATGAAACATTGGAAGACATTTCGCTTGGATCCAGGTTCTGAACTTTGGACTTATGAATGGATCAAGGGCTTTGTGAATGGGAAATGATTTGAGACATTGGAATTCTGTGCTTCGACGAGGTAACAGTTTGTCTGACGTAAACTGTAACAGATTTTGTTGGTGGTATTTGACTCTGAAAATCCTTTATTCTTCCTCGATTCATGACACACATTGTTATACTATTGTTTCAGGTTAACGTTTGCTTTGCCCAGAATTCCCTCCCAAACCTCTCCACTTCTCCATCCATCTGCCCTCTTCTTGAGGAACGAGCTCTCTACATTCATCGAGCACCTTCGCTCTGTCTGCCGCAACAGCTGGGCCCTCCCAGTGGCCAGCCACTTCAATTCCACATCCCACTCCCACACTGACATGTCTGTCCACGGCCTCCTCTACTGCCACGTTGAGGCCAGA
>JARFYF010000051.1:32892153-32905047 GCA_030265395.1 Rhina ancylostomus | reverse complement strand
CCACACTTGGAGTATTGTGTTCAGTTCTGGTTGCCTCATTATAGGAAGGATGTGGAAGCTTCAGAGAGGGTGCAGAGAAAATATACCAGAATGTTTCCTGGATTGGAGAGCATGTCTTATGAGGATAGGTTGAGTGATCTAGGGCTTTTCTCTTTGGAGTGAAAGTGACTTGATAGAGGTGTACAAGATGATGAGGCATAGATTGAGTGGACAGTCAGAGGCTTTTTCCCAGAGCGAAAATGGCTAACACGAGGCAGCATAATTTTAAGGTGATTGGAGGAAGGCATAGGGGGATGTCAGAGGTAAGTTTTTTTAAACCACAGAGTGGTGGGTGTGTGGAACGCACTGCCGGCAGAGGTGGTGGAGGCAGATATATTAGAGACATTTAAGAGACTCTTAGATAGGCACATGAATGGTAGAAAAATGGAGGGCTATGTGGGAGGGAAGGGTTAGATAGATCTTAGAGCTGGATAAAATGGCAACACAACATCGTGGGCCGAAGGGCCTGTACTGTCCTGTAATGTTCTATGTATGTACATTGTCTACAAAGCTACATACAATGCTTTCTACAGTAGTTCCAGATTACATTAGTCAACCAGGGATACTATGCCAAGTACTCCATATCTCAAAAACCTGAGATATCAACACTTTCATAAGAACACTTGCACTGAAATCTATCACACCTTGCTGCCACAATTGTAATTTTTGAGCATGTTGCATTGTTAGTGATTGTTGAGGGGAAAATGGCAATGAGCTTCCTTCATGAAACTTCTTAGAAGTGGAGCTAGAGCTTTTACATTTCACATTTTGAAATCAACTATTAGATGAGGTAGACCAATCCACTGACACTCCTTTTCAAAGATAGCTGACTAATTTCATCCTCTCTTGCCAACAAGTGATGAGGCATTGGGCTTTGCTAATACGGAAAGCTTCCCAATGGTGTAAAGAGCCTTTAATTCCAAGCATAGTTTTTTATGGATGCTGCATATCAACTCTGCCCTTTACTGAAGACGAAAAAGATTCCAATCTCTTAAAATCTCACTGTTACATGGTATGATGTGAATTAAAAGAAATTGCCACATTGCTTTATACTGAATTAAGTACATACTGCTGTGTATTATGAATTAATTGTATATTGTTGTGACAACAAAAACAAGTGGCACTGTTGCATCATGTTTGGAAGAGGTTTAACCTAAAGGAAGCAGAAGATTGTAAAAGTCACTGAAGCACTAGTAGAAACATCCATGAATTACAATTTTGAAGATTGATAGTTAAACTATTAAAGAAAAGATAGATGTTAATTTCACAGAAGAGGATTCTGTCAATCTTGAGGTAGAGTCAATGTAAGGTAACAAATGCAGTATCCAATTTACATAGCAAGCTCCCATAAATATCAACATAATGATAATAATGTAATACGTTTCACTATTGTTTGTTGAGGGTTAAACATTGGTTAGGATATTCAATAGAGCAAACAAGACCTCAGTTTAGCATCTCATCCTAATGATAGCAGTGTCAGCAGTACAAGCAGTTGGTACTTCACTGGGATATCTCTGGAGAGGGATTGAATCCATAATTTTCTGCTTCAGAGATCAAGTGTGTTGCCAATTGGACAGTGTTGAAAAAGGTCGTATATAGTCATGATTCTTTGAAATGAATATTTTTATCTAGAAATTCTGGGAAAAAAGTCATATTTAATCATAATGTAACTGTATTTATGTCTGAAAAGAAAATCTCACTGTTGTTGCCGGGCAATATCAGATTATGTTGTCAATAAAGATAAGGTGATTTTTTTTCCTTTTGATTATAAAACATTGTTTATCAATGTGTTTTTAAATATGATCTTTACTTCAGTTATTACCAAAGTGAAATCTAAATATTTGAATATATTCTTGTCATGAGTTCAAATCACTATACTAAAAAAAATTGCTATTATGTTTGCCACCAATTTGCAGTACTCCTTTCTGTTAGATAGTTGGTGAGGATAACTATGGAGAAGCATGCTATTATAGTGAGTAGTATCACATTAAGAAGGTATTGGAGTGATATATGTTAAACTGAGAAATTTTATAGTGAGGAGGATTAAAGTGAAGGAAATTAGAATAAATTATATTCAGTGAAAAGAACAGAATGGAGTGTTATGGTGAAGAGTACTTGAATCAAACATCTTGGAGCATAGGATAGTGAAAAATGACAGTGAAGTCTATTAGTATAGACTATTACTGTTAAATATAATGAAGCAAAGAGCATTGGATGCACACTTCAGCAATTTTCGCCAATACTGAACCAAAAAATCATTTTTTATATCAGGGTTTGGGCAAAGCATTGCCTTGGACACCAGTGTGGAGAAGACAACTAACAACTCATTACCAGCAAGACTAATGCACATCGTTAACCCAATCCTTATCTTTCTGTCAAAAGTATAACATTTCTAAAATAAACTATTGAGTTTCTAATCATGTATCAAAGAACATTTCTAGTCCACAGCTGTGCAAATTTCTGCAAACTTGGCCCAAGTTAAGCATTGATCCTAAACACTGAACTTTTGTACTGTACGTTTTCACTGCTAAATTCAGTTTTTTTTAAATAAAGTAATGGCTCCACTGGGAGATTGGGCATTGTAAGCATATTCTCTGAGTTAAAAGTTGATATATCTAATCAGACTTTAAAAGACTTCACAAGATTTAAATTTTTAGTTTTAATGATACTAAGTTGGAATCATGAGGCATAATTTTTTAAGTTCCCAACCCCCAACCCCACCCCCAACCAGTGCTAGGGAAGTCAGCACAGGTTGCACTGATCCATTCAATAAAGTTAGTGAATGGAAGATTCCAACATGTAAAGTTTCCCATCAGCCTCCTCTGGCTGGAAACCTCTTTGTAGTCTTTACAACATATTCCCACAGTCTTCTTAAATCCCTTTTTTTTAAAATGAAAAAATTCTCTTGAGATGGTGACATTCAATGCCTAGCCCTCGTTCTTAAATAAATGTGATGGTGAGTAGTATTCAACTGGTAGTTCGACTCACTGGGCCACTTCAGAGGCCAGCAAGGGTCTAGGTTTTCTCATGCTCATTTTCCATGACCCTTGGAAATATGCTCTTTACATCAAAGTTACAGCAGATGGCTGGGGAACACTGGTGGAAGTTCACCCATTTGGATTGTCAAAGTCATGTTAGACACATCAGACTGGTGGCGGTCTGAAAACACAGGAAGCTCTTGCTTAACAACATTCCTAGAAGCTAACAGTTATATTAAAATGGATTCTTTTTCCAGGCCAAGACCGTCAAGTGGTTGGATGTGGTTGGGGGTATTGGTGGAAGGGTGTGAATGGAATGGGGGTGGGCTCCAGGTAAAGACCTGAGAGTGGGAGGTCATTGAATAGGGTGAGGGACAGAAGGTCAATATGGGACTTAATCTCATGGGCTTCCAGTCTTGCATTGAACAGTGAGGACCTTGAAGCATAGAAGAGTGGCTAAGCTCTGTCACCCAGAAACACCACACGAAGTAAGCAACAATGTAATAATGAATAGAGACAATGATAAATGAACATTGGTCAGTGATATCTTTTCATATTATTGTGGGATGTGGAAGGAGATCATTCAACCCATTGAGTCTATGCCAGCTCTCAGTGCATTCCCACTAATTCCATCCCCCAGTTATTTCTCTGTAACTTATTCTCTCTAACAACTCCCTCCCCCTTCGATTCTCCTACCACCCACCTATATTAGGTGTAATTTACAACAGCTAATTAACTATTTAATCTTTGACGTGGGGGAGCAAACCGGAGCATCCAAGGGAAACCCACGCAGTCACAGAGAGAGTATGTATACTCCACACGGACAGTACCTGAGGTCAGGGTTGAACACGAGTTACTGGAACTGCATGGCAGCAGCTGAGCCATTGTGCTGGCCAAATAGTTTACAACCAGTAATGACAATGACTGAAACAATACCAGCCCAGAGCTACCTGCAAGTCCAAAAGTTGTAAGGTTTATTAAACTTCACCAGCTGCCATGTTGCCACTGGATCGCTGACTGGGTTTCTGTTTTTTGCAGACAGAACTGGCCTCCTGTGGCATTGTTCATCACTAATCTATATCAGTGCTCTGCCTTAATATCCTTGCCTAATAAATAAATCAAAAACTCAACTCACAGTTGAACCACAGAAATAGGAAGATTACCCGATAAGTTTTCTTTATGACATGGCTGGAATTAAAAATAAAGTACTTTTATTTTGAAACATTTTAATTACTTTGAAAATGACTCAGTGTTTGGAAATATAGTGGGAAATGAGGCATTGCATAGCCAACAAACCTGCGTAAAATCACATTGTCACTAAAAGGAGCATAAACTTTGCAGATGTCAGTGCATAAATTTCTTTTGCAAAATTCAGACTGAGATAGATTACATTTCAGAAAGTTTGAATAGGAAAATAAACTACAAATGATTATGAATAATCCCCAAGTGGGCTTCCATTCTTGCTGATCTGGAATAACATTAACTTGAGATGAAATATTAACATATTTTGCTTTTGGTTTTCAGCCATTTTATTGTTTAAAAATAGCACAGGAAGGCCAGACATGAATCTGTCCCAGTTTTCATTTCCATTTCCTTGCATTGCCTTTTTGCACATTGGTTTAAACTAATGTTGCTCTCCAACTCCTCATTGCTCTTGTGGCCTGGCATTAGTTGAGAAGTTACAGATCTTCCTGATCTACTCTTCAACCTTCTAACCATTTCCTTCTAGTTTGTGTTGAGCTTTCTGACTTGGTATCACTGTTCTTTGCAGGTTAAGCAATTACAGGCTTCCTTCCAGCTCACATGCAGTATGAAAGGATTTGCTTAGATGAAAAACCTTAAATACTTACAGCAGACACAAAGTAAACATTCTCTAACCTCAGTAGTTGATTGTTTGAATGTAAGGAAGCACAGCAGAACAAAAGGCTTTCAACTCTGTTCCTTCTCCAAACTATACACATAGGTAGACTCCATAGCAATACCTAACACATAATCTCCTGAGGAAAAGTAAAAAGGGTGGCTTACAGACTTAGCTCTCCCACAGAGAGTCTCACATACTGTCTGCAAGTATTGAAATTTCAAAAACATTCTGGTTGTGTTTTTCCAATTAAAAAATCAGGGTCTAAAACTTGCAGTCTCCGGTGTGATTTTCCAATAGCTGAGACTGTCCTGAAAGTGCAAAGTTAAAAAAAAGCTTTAATAGTTTCTTATCCTAAAGACCACAGCACAGAATGTGGGTGTTCATCTATCCTGGCTGTCATCCTGACTACCATCCACAGATATTCACCCTTACCACTGTACACCAGGTCCACAAAATAATATGGAATATTTGACTATCCAAAACAAGTTCTAGCATTATTACCACAAACACTAGTCTAGTTGCCATTATAAATGATAAAATGTTCAGTCAATAGGATTAGAACCAAATACAGCATCTGGGTAGTGACCTTTATATCGTGTATTTAGAAAAAAATCAGGGTAATTCAGAGGTAGCTCTCTCTAATTTAAATCAGTGGGTGTTAATCGGTTGCCCCCAAAACCCAGTAGGACTAATTGAGTTGATTCTTTCTTGCTGAGTTTCCTTTTGAATTCTGTGGACTTGGAGCTTTGTTAATGTTATAGCTGTTCCCTCATTCTCAGATAAATCCCATGTCAGAATAGTTTGATATATGAGTGCAAGTAACGTGGGTTAAATACAATCAATAAAACCTCAAGGAAACTTCACACATAGTCGGTGCAATTCCAAAGTATGCATGACCACAGCCCAGGAAGCCAAATATATTAAAACCTCTACCTGAATTCTAATGGTTATTACAATGCATGATTTGTAGTATACCAATCAGTAGGTATTAATTAAGAATCTCATTTAATAAAATTTAATTATTTGTAAACTTAACCTAAAATAAGATGGGTTGCACAAAATCGGAAGGTGATAAATCTTTTTGTGATGTGGTAGCCACCTTGCTGAGGAAGGTTGTCACTACTCCACAGACTGTTACTACAGGGATCTCTATTACAGTTTTTTTTAAGAGCTATGTTACAGCTATTTCAATCAAAGGGAAACTAAAGCCTAAGTTAAAGAAGTTTATATCAATGGTGTAGGAATATTCAGAGTGGCAAATGATTCACAACATAAAGAAAGCCAACATCAATGTATTTTCGTATCAATATAGTGCTCCCAAGGTACTCATAACCTGCAGTGGATTCCAACAGTGACAAGCATGTATTCTGGGGGCGTTGAACATAATTTTCCACTGAATTCTCCCTCCTGGCAAACGATGCCTTTTTCTCAGCTTTATGAAATATTTTCATTCCAAACATTTGCTGGATAATTGTCAACAAGTTAAATTTGGAATACATATGTAACTGTACAAGCTAATCATAAATAAGTGTTATATTTGAAAAAAGTGCAAGAGAGTTGGGAATGTCAGTGGAACACTGTGCCAGTCTGGAGTGGTCACTAAAGGTTACAGAGCAATGGCATAGGCAACTTGAGGGTCAAGGTGGATTTGGACGTTTGCCAAACCAAACAAAATTACTTCAGAAGAATTTCAGAATTTTTAAATGGAAACATTATTTATCAGTCCAACAATCAAACATCTTTCAATATCCTCAGTGAACTGCATTCAAGAGACCTTGTTAGTAATTATCACAGAGCATTACTTCGTTTTACTTTTTGATGTCTAACATGACTTAGCCAACATCCAATGAATGTAAAACAAATTCCCTCATGAAAACCAAAGAGAACATCAACACAACTGTCCAGAGGATGCTACCTACTCACTCCAAATCACTTGATACTTCAGAAAATTGATGAAGGCTCAAAAAAGGAATAATGTAAATGAAGATACTTAAAACTGAAAAGTAAACAAAATATAACATTAGGGAGGGGGAAATCTTATGATGTTAAATACTTTGCAGTAATAATATTTAATTACATCCCCTTACAAAGCATAGGCAATTGGACAAGTTAAGAAGAATTGCCCAGCAATGAGATATATTTTGATGGCAAGCATCACAGCTTAGAGTTTTGTTTGATAAGAACAGAGATTAGATAATTGGACACAGATCCAGCTGTCATGAATTTACCAAGGTATGTAAACTCTGAGATACATTGGGTGGATAGAGGGACAAGGTTAGATTTTATTCATATGACAAGCTCTATGCCAGAAAAGCTTATCAGGAGTTCAGGCACAGATCCAAAAACCATCCAGGACTTATTGACATCCGTGCCTGAATTCCTAGCATGAAGCTGAATGCCAGGAAAATTAACCACTTGGATGATACAATTGGTATAAACATCTATTTCTCCTTGCAGTCAAGGATCTACAAGATCCAATATTCATACTTAAAAAAGGGGTGTGCTAGTTACCCATTTAAAAGCCTGTTTGGCTGTCGATGGACCAACAGAGAAATGGAGAGGCTTTTCTGGAGGCAATGGGTGTTAGAGTTCCATAACAATCTTCGACTGTCTAGCTCCTCTCCCGGCAACAGCATCATCCCTGACCATCCTTAGTGCTGTGCAGTTGGTTGAGTTCCCTCCTGATGGAGGCTTCAAACCTACAAATAAAATGTTAATGATGCTCAGACACCAAAAAAGGTTGAGGCATCTTGACTGTTGCCTTGGTTTGATGCTATCTGTTGATCGTCACAATTGAGCCCATTTGGCACATAAAACAAACAAAACCTCCATGGACTTATTCTTCCTGGCATTCAGCTTCTTGCGAGGAATTCAGGCATGGAGATCAACAAGTCCTGAATGGTTTTAGGATCTGTGCCTGAATCTCTGATAAACATTTCTGGCATAGAGCTTGTTCTATCAATAATAATCTAACCTTGTTCCTCAGTCAGGACCTACAGGTATTACTGGTTGCTCAGACAAAAATGTTGAAGGACTCATCCACAATGGTTCATTCCCCATCCCCTGGTTGTATAAGCCTCTCCTTAAATTAACCCAACTAATTGAAACAGTTGCCACTATTTAACACGACATTAAATTCTTCCTATGTGAATCTATTAACAATCGTAAGACCAAACAAATCAAGTCCATACACCCTCATTTATTTTTCAACAGAGTTAGTGACTGAACCATGAAAAACAGTAGCTGCTATTGGCACCCTTGACATATTTATTGACATCTGGAAGAAGATAACTTTTGGGGTTGTCAGAAACCCACAACTCTTTAGATACAAGAGGATGTTTGGTGGAGACGACATATTTAGATAGACCCATGGAGTTGTACGGCACAGACACAGGTCCTTCGGCCTACCACATCCATACCGATCTTTTTGTCCATTACACTATTCCCAGTTGCCTGTATTGGATCTGTACCTTTCTAAGCCTTATCTATTTAAGTGTCTGTTTCTTAAACATAGTGACAGTATCTGACTCCAACACCTCCACTGGCAGCGAGTTCCAGATGTCAACTACTCTCTGTATAACAAACTTTCCCCTCAAATCCCTTGTAAAGTTCCTTCCACTCACATTTAACCTGTGCCCTTTTATGTTTGCTATTCCTACCATGGGAGAAAGACTCTGATCATCAACCCTACCTGTACCTCTTATAATTTTATATACATCTATCAGGTAACCCCTCAGCCTCTTTTGCTTCAGGGAAAACAAGCCCTGCCTATCCAATCCCTCCCATAACTAAAGTCCTCCAATCCAGGTAAAATCCTGGTGAATCACCTCTGCACTCTCTCCAGCACAACCACGTCATTCCTACACTGTGGCAACCAGAAATGCACACTGTACAAGTGTTTTGTAAAGTTGCAACATAACATTCAAACTTTTATATTCTATGGCCCAATCTATGAAGGCAAACATGCCAAATGCCTTCTTCATTGTGCTATCTACCTGCATTACCACTTTCAGGAAACTATGGACTTGAACCCCAAGCTCCTTCTGTTAATCAACATTCCTGAGTGCCCCACCATTTATTGTATATTTCCTTCCCTTATTTGACTTCCTAAAATGCATCACCTCACATTTGCCAAGATTGAGTTCTATCTGCCAATACTCCACCCAACTTTCCACCTGATCTATAGCCTTCTGTAGTCTTAGGCATCCATCCCCACTATCAAAAACACCAAATTTCATGTCCTCTTATTCGTCATTCCTCCCTCATTCACATCCAAGTCGTTAATATATATTACAAACAACAAGTGTCCCAGAACCAACCCTTGTGGCGCACCACTGGTCACAGACTTCCATTCAGAAAAGCATTGTTCTACCACCACTGTCTGCTTGTTATCACCAGGGCAATTTTGGATCTAATTAGCCAGCCCACATTCAACCCCATCTGCCTTATCCCTCTGGACCAGCCTACCATGTGAGACCTTGTCGAATGCCTTACTAGTCTGTACAGACAATACCTACCACACTATCTTCATCAACTTCTCAGTTACCTTGTCAAAAAACTCAATCAAATTAGTGATGTAGGTTTTTTCCTTGCACAAAGCCATACTGACTATCAGCTTCTGCCTTTCTAAATGTATATATATTCTATCCATTAGAATTTTCTCCAATGATTTCCCTACTTTTCCTTTGACTGCATTAAACATTACAAGGACCCCAGTTCATTGTTTACCATCTTATTCGGCATTTGACTGGCCCGTCTTATTCAGCATTCGGCAATGACTGGCCGGACGGCAACCCCTGACAGCTAGTTGGCCCTGACCGCCAGACCTCCAATTCACTTATGGAGGACCAGTTAGCTCCCTTCTACCCACAAGGTTTCAATCTCCAGCCAGCAACAACTGACCCACTCCCGAAACCCCTGGGTAGCCACCACCGCCATCAACCCCCAATACCCCCTTTCCCAAATCTCCAATCAGACACCCAGTTGCTGGCTCATCCTTGCTCCAGACATCCCTCTTCCCCACAGGTCCTGTCCCAGAAGTTATGTTTCCCATTGCATGCTCACAGCACTTGAAGAAATGTGTACCACAGTGGTTCAATAGCTCCTAATGCCTTGGGCCTCCTGAAATTCACAGTGGGACACCCACAACCAAAATGATCAATGGTGTATTTGGAAACAACCCTGTAGCATGCCTTTCAAAGTACATATCAATTTCATGTCCTCAGTGCTTGCCTCAATACATTTCTCACTCAACCTGCCACCGGTTTACACCCACATCTCACAGATGTGCAGTTGGTAGATTGATTGGTCACTGAAAATTGCCCCAGGGTAACTCAGAGGTAGAATCTAGGAGGGAGTAGGACAGGAGGTGGCTAGAGGGGGGAGTTGATCGGAATGTGGAGACAATAATGAAAGGGAAAATAAGTAGGCAATGGGATTGCTCTGAGAGCTGGCATTGACTCGATGGGCCAAAATGGTTTCCTTCTATGTCATAAAGAAATAAAGAAATATGGAATAGAACCTCCATCATGTTTCACAGCTCACTGCTTTTCATAAAAGTTATAAGTGTGACAAGGAAAGTAGGTAGGGCAGTGCAGGTCAGCATGGAGTACTAATGACAAAATGACTGATGCAATCAGTACAAATGGATAAGTTGGCAAAGGTAATGATATAACTGTCCTGGGAAGAAAGTTAAATCTCTTGTGATGTACCTCAGTGTGGAACAGAAAGGATGCAGTTGTTTGGTGCCCCCTAGATTTACTGATCTCAGCTCTGCTGAGGAGCCGTTGAGTGAAGAACATCCTCACTGGAAACTGAGGAGAAACTGGAGATTAGTTTGTTTTCACAGAAATCCAATTAGCTGGTATTAAATTGCAATTGGAGCCTCCTGAATGAGGATTTGGCATAATACAATTGGACCTTGGTTTTTAGACATCCTTCACATGCAGAGCTTAACATATTTCATGCTGGTTTGCACAGTCGATGCAATCCTCCAGTGTACGGCCTCCTTCTTCTAGCCCTGACACTGGTGTTTTCTGATTGGCTTATCCAAGTGGCTTTCAATGGCTACAAGTTTTGCTTCATTAGTTCGTGTTAGTACAAGCTCAGAAGTGGGGAAGTTTGTTGATGATTCTGCAATGTTCAATTCCATTTGCAACTCCTCAGCAAATAAAGTAGTTCATGCCTGCTTGCAGCAAATAGTAAACAATGTTCAGGCATGGGTTGATGTGGCAAGTAGCAGTTGTGCCACAAAAATGCCAGGCAAATGATCATCTCTAAGAAGAGAGAGTCTAACAAGCTACCTTTGACATTGGATACCACCAAATCCTTACATCCATATCGAGAGGTCACCGATGACAGGAATCTCAACTAGACTGTTGGCTATAAGGGCAGGTCAGAGTTGGGTGTCCCGCAGGTTCCCTTCCAGGTCACAGACTTTATCGGCATTAGCTCTAAATCCTGGAACTCCCTCCCCAATAGCACTGTGCGAGTACCTTCAACCAGAAGGACTGCAGAGGTACATGAAGTCAGGTCACCACCACCTTGCCTAGGGCAATTCAGGATGGGCAATAAATGCTGACTTTGCCAGTGATGGCCAGATCTCAAAAATGAAAATAAAAACAGTAGAGCTCGAAAGAGAATCAATCTCAAGGCTACAATCTACAGTTATATAAAATGGGCTCAATTCACCAAAATGCAAGTTAATCATCCAATATTATCTTTCAATCTAACACAAGGTCTGCTGGCTTTAAATATGTAAAAAAACAGGTGGCCTATTTATGATAGCAGACTGAATAATTGCTGTTAAAATACTGTGAAAAATCGATGTTGTTATTACATAATGTGGATAGAAAACCAGTCAGACAGAGCAACCTTTATAATAAGCTGGTTAAACTTCTGGCAATTAAAAAAAGCACATGAATAAAGTAGGTTTTTGAATCAGGACTTGTCCACTTCAGAGCTGTGGACACTTTGATTCACAGCTTAACTCCTCCCAAGATTTGCAAACATTAATTCCCAATCTTTATTCTCATCACGTTCCACTTAGCAAACGGACATAATATTTCAGTCTCAACAATATCTGGGTGGGGTTTAAAAGTTGGAGACCATCTTTGGATCCAATTCACATTGATAAGTAATTCTTCCCTAATGTTCTCCATTGCTCCACAACCCTCTCCTCCTTTTGACATCTTTAACCAAGATGTTTACTCCCCTCTAAAAGTCACCTCATTCCCACCACCTATCCACACCCACCCATTCCAACCTCCACCCCACACCCTGTAATATTTTCTTCCTGGCTTCAGTCTCCAAATTGTTTCCACATAACACTTCATCTGTAAGCCTTGGTATGTTTTCTACATTAAAGGCACCATATAAATGAAAGTTGTTTTGTCCTCCACTGAACAGTGGTCAGGTTACAACCTTGTAACTTTCTTGTTGATTCTATTTGCCTTCTATACCCTGCCTTTTGAAAAAAATGTTATCTAACCTTAAAAGCATTTTAAACATTGTTTGAGCTTAATCCTATTAAGGTGCAATTTGACAAAAGCAGAGGTGTCAAATTTCTCCCTGCACAGCTGGAACCAATTTTATATGTCTCTATGATGACAATTTATAGCATTATTAGGAAACTGTCTAGAGCAGACCACACATAATAATTGTTATGCTGTATAGGTTTTGAAAATCATAGCAGCAAAACTACTGTTGTGACAGGAGGGATACCCCTGAGGACTTTTGTCATTTGCACTTGGTAAGTGATAAACCACCATTATCATCTCCAGAAGAACAAACTGTTGTAGCCAATGATAAGGATTGGAAGGTGAATGGGAAAGTCATTGTTCTGAAGACATTACTTGAACTTAATATTGATGACAGATAACATTGACCTGAAGGATTCGGACAGACTTAGATGTTTCTGTGGATGGGTCACATAAAGTTAGCTGGCAAGTGTAGCAAGCGGTTAGTAAGGCAAATGACTTATTGGCCTTTATTGCAGAGGGTACGAGTTTAGAAATT
>JARFYF010000051.1:32832109-32842598 GCA_030265395.1 Rhina ancylostomus | reverse complement strand
GTTGCACATTGAATTGTGTCCAGGGATTAGCCTGAGTGTGAGTCCCAGAACTAATTGTGAAAGAATTTCCATCATTATTGATAATTTTTTGAGTTACCAGGCAGAAGCCTCTTGCACCATGGCATCCAATTTCCCTGGCCATTTCACCAGATCTTCAGCACATCAGCTCCTGCTGCAAGTTAATTCATCTCAATCCTGATTCCCCTACCCCTCCTTCAGTCAGATGCCCATGCATGCCATTCAAATCCAATTGACTTGTCTGATTTCTCCACCGGCAGAATCCTGAGTTGTGCACTGGGCTATGTATTTAATGCCAGCAGCTTTGGCAAATGCATTATAATGAAGGCCTCAAATCAAGATCATCCAGATCCTTCCTGGTGTGTGGGTTCCCACCTGTCCAATTGGTGTCTGCTCAATTTGTCCTCCAGATGAAATTGACCTCATGTTACATCCCCCATTGATTCCCAGCAAAGGAATGTCATTCAAAAAATATTTCCAAAGATAGGACTATCATTGTTTTGGACTATGGAATTTCTTAATGCAGGGCATATAAGGCTACAATGCTTTTGAGCGCAATCTGTTGTCTGTTTTCTGATTACTTCATTTCTGTGTTACAATTTATTTAACAAAATAACATATTTTCAAAGAATCTCTATCCAAGAAATACTGACTGGTTGCAAAGGAAGCTTAAATTTAAGTACGATTTTTCCTAAACCATGTTCGTAATCAAAATTCAGTAGAAACCAATAACAGTCCATGTGTACCCTTTCTCTTTCGTACATGGAGACTTTTGTCGTACCCGACTCTGAGTGAGAAAATGAGTAATGACCAGCTCCCATATTCCATCAGTTCCATTCTGCTCTGCATTTTTGCTGACATGGAAATGATATTCCAGCCCCCTTTTTTTCCCCTTCTTAATGGAAGGACCCTGCCTCAATTCACTGTTTGTTCTGTGGGTTCTGATGAGGACAATGACTAACAACATCAAAGCCCTCATGTGCCATTCTATCAGGAATGATGTTACATTCTATCAGGAATGTGAATAAGTAATCCCAGATAACTTCTGGCTCTGTTTGCAATACAGCACCAGAATTAATGCCAAGTTATATGGTTTTGCACTGATGGTACAGCTATGGTGTAAATGTAGCTTGATCCAGGCTCAAGACTTTATTGAAGCCTGAACGGAATGGAAGGAGATGCCCTGGGGGAGAGCTTTGGAGTCACTTTCTTTAGACCTAATTTACACTCTAGGTTTTGTTTTTCTCCTTAAATCCAAAATTGTAAAATGTAACTGCATCCAAAATTAGCCTCAAATAATTTGAAATGATGTGACTAATTTAACTGTGGCCAATTAACTAATTGCTAACTCAGTGGCAGTTCCTGTTTCCTCCACTGTCTGGGGCATTGGGATAATACAACCACATCAGATATGCTTACGTAATTACATCATTATATTAGTGGTTCAAGTCATTGGCAAAGGACAGAGAAACCAACCCAGTAGCTTGACTGCAACTGGTCCAGAACTCCAGAGCAGTAACCAAGCCCATCCACGTCCAAACCAACTGTTATGGACATCCCGGTAACCTCTTCCCTAGAATCTGGAATCTATAATACATAAGGACAGTCCATCAGTGTCTCCTGGTATAATTGCAATCTCCCTTACACCCATGAATTACTACTCCCATATTAACTTCCAAGTCAAAATAATGAGGAACATAATGTTGATTTCTGTTTTCAAAGATACATTCAAAATCAGATGAATTTCCTAAGAGCCAATTTTGATGTTATAATTTTTCTTCCTGTTTCTATGCAAACTGTTCTCCAGCTTGAGTTCAACCACCTGGTCTGAGCGCTTCTTTTCAATGACTGAATAGCACATAACATGCCAACACTCAGCATGAGAAAACTGAAGGAGCTGGGAGCCTCATTCATCATCTTTCCGCTCTATTGGGCAAAACTGAGACTAGGTGAGGCCTTGCCCAACTGAACTCAATCCTTTTACCTCTAGTTTGAGATTGAAGCATCCATACCCACTGGTCTAAAATTACCAATAAATTAATATTAATAAATAGAGCTTAGAAACCAAAGTACATTTTCTACTTGTGCAAACTATTGTGGTTCACAAAGATAATGATTTGTGAATGTAGTCAGATTCCAGCGATGAGGAACTATTGTCACCAGGACTAGAGAGGCTGTGACTGTTTATTTGGACAAGCAAAGACTGAGGGTAGATCTTAAAGGTATATAAAATGATGAAGCATCTGGACAGAGTGGATTGCAGGAGCCTATTCCCATTGGTAGGAGGGGTCACAGGCACAAAATTAAGGGGAAGAAAATTAATGGTGATGAGGAACTACTTTTCTTTTAACCCGGCATGTGGTTGGAGTCTGAAATGCACTGCTTGCGGATGTGGTGGAGGCACGTTCCACAGTGGTCTTCATGAGGGAATTAGATAAATATAGGGTGAGGAAAAAATTGCAAGGCCATGGAAAAAAGGCTTGGGGAGTAGAACTAGTGAGTTGCTCTGATATAGAGGCAAATTGGAAACAATGGGCTGAATGGCCTTCTTATGATTCTATGATAGGTGTTTGCTCTAAAGTGGAGTAAAATTCCATTGAATCATACTCCCTTTTGATCCAGAATCATGTTAGGCCATGACTCTGGATTCAGGCTATATTTGCACTATAATCATTGCATTGATACACAGCAAAGCTAATTCACACCAGTGGTGTGGTTGTGGTTTAAGCTCGCCCTTAATGAGAAGCTGTCAAAGAGCCTGAGTGATTTCCTTTACCCTTTTACAGCCCAGACTTTACACATAATTAGATTTTGTCAGTTCAGATTCTCAACTATTTGCAAGGTTTCAGCAGTAGCTCCCTTGAGTGGAAAGTCCAGACGTCTATGCAATTCTGACTAACGTCACTATCAGGCAGATCTGATGAGGTTGGGCCATTTTGTGGTCTCTGGTCTTCACTAGAATATTTTCAGCTGCCTCGCTCAGGAAAGCTCAAAATTACTACTGGGGAATACAAGGTTTAAGTCAAAGAATGCTTTCAACCTGTCTAATCAAGAAAGGGTCTAATCAGTAAGAGACAGATAAAATTCAGCTATTTATGCAGTACACTCAGCCAAGGCAAGACTGGCATTTCATGTGTTTCTTTAAAGAATGCAGGATTTATTAAATTTAAGTGTGCAGAGTCTGATTATTAAATGATGATGTTTCTGACTGTGCAATTAGACTGCAAAACTAAGGAATAACAAATAAAACCCATGATATTCAATTATATCAGAAAATAGAACAGCACCTAAATCATTTATAGATTTTGCCAAAAGGTACAGTTCAAATATAGCCACAATCCAATGCACACGACAGCATAAACACAAAGTCTTGTAGCGTTCAGAGTTGCAGTACAGTGAATGCAGAGGACAAAAAACATTTTTTTATCCTGCTAGTTATACATGTAAAAATCCCACAGTTTTTTTTCAAATGCTTTCTTACATTCCATAGGTCAAACCCATCATCTGTCACCAAGTTAATTTTGCTCCTTATAAGGCCTATGCATTGAGTGCATTCCCTTCATTTTTTCCTAACATGGATTCCTTATCAGATGTGGTTCCACAGAAGGCCAGCAAATATTTAGCTAACCTTTTTACTTTTCAAAATACTGGCATGCCGCCAACTTTCCCAAGCAAGTTAACTGAGGTACTCACTGAAGTAGACAGTTCTCAAGTATGCATCTCAAATCTTATCACTTTGTTGTGCAGGAATCACTGTAACATGCACCCACCCTTCCCTCCCACTCCGTCGCTCACCTACCTTCCCCTCCCTCCTGC
The DNA here is from genome assembly GCA_030265395.1 of Rhina ancylostomus. Lineage (NCBI taxonomy): Eukaryota > Metazoa > Chordata > Chondrichthyes > Rhinopristiformes > Rhinidae > Rhina > Rhina ancylostomus. Next base: position 32,838,764 of record JARFYF010000051.1, on the reverse strand, counting down.
TCNNNNTCCCCCTCTATCCCAGCCCTTCCACCATTCCACCACTCCCAAATCAGTAGGAGCTCATCAACATGGCATCGATTTGATCTGTGAAGACTTGGTTCAGATAAACTACTGGAACATGCAACTGTAGAAATGTTTTAGTAAACCATTTTTAAAAAGAAGCTCAGGATATGAAGAAAGTGAGGGGTTGGAAAGTTTAATTGTATGAACATCGAATATGTGTGTACGAGAAAAAACGAGAGACTTTAAGGAGCCAGCTCATGGGACACAAAACATTGCAGCATTCCACAAGTGATGATGAACAGGTTTAAGCAATACGGAGTCTGAAATCAGATATCAACTTCGAGAACAGTTTAAATTGCCTGAACATGTCAAGCTGATTAGAATAAAAATTCATCCTCTATTCATGAGAAAGCAAAATTGAGATGCACACTAAGCATCTGTCTGCAGATTAGATCCTACCCAAATTTTCTTTCCCTCTCTGTAGTACTTTAAGATTAAAATGCAAGATGCAATATTTCATATGGAAAAAGCTTACATACACTTATATACAAATTGCATTCTTGCATGAAAATTGTCACCTGAATTTTATATATTGTGTTAAAATCCCCTCATTAGTTTCTGGTTCCTAATGAAGATATGACACAAAATAGACAACCTAAAGAAAAATAGTCTGAAACTCCTTCAAAGATTCCCCTTAAAGATTTCGTCAATACTCCAATTATTACTTTGCAAAACCCTTCACAGTCCTTCCACAAATCAGTCATGTTTTCAATCTTCAACCATGTTCAATTGAAAGTTTAACTGAAAATAATGTTTAATCTTAAGACTGCTCAATGTAAATCTTTCAGTTCTTTGAAGCATTGCCTGCTACACAGAACACCAGAAGTACATGCCTTACCTCTGTAGCTTAAACGCTGGCTGGCTTTCAAAGAATACAAGCTACGATGCAGCAGGACGGCAGGGAAGTACAGGCAGTCAAAACACCCATACAGTTCTATTCAATAAAACTCTAGTCATGCCTAGGCCCCTCCCAAAGTCAATGCCAAGTGAACATATCTCCCCCCTATGTTTACAGTTGACAACCACTAGTATGCATTGTCTGTAGCTTGTTCTGCTAAGGAGCCAATCACAGGGTTTAAACCCGATTTGAGTCCAACCTCCATCCAGGAATGCCTGTCATTCCCCAGGCATGCTCAGGAAGCCACTCATCAAGAAACAAGACTTAAAACTCCTGAAAACTGTTGCTTGCTGCCAAAAATGTACTGCAACATGCCCTTTTTTGGTTATCCTTAGCAGGGCCTCTGAAAGTAAATAGTCTGTCATGTATAATCATATGAAATGCTAATCCCAGGGAACATGCATCCATTTGAGCTTTCATTTGGCTGACTGAAAAACTGAAAAGAAGCACAGAGGATTCAAGATTTGTGCATATTCTTTGAGTGCAACAGAAGAACCGAGCTGAGTGGAGCTCTGATTTTTACCTCGGCGTACTTATTTTCTGCAGCTTATTGAAAACACATGCAAGTGCTAAAAAGTCCCATACATGTTACACTGGTGCCAATGTACCCTGAACAAATTTTTAAAAATTCCCAAGAAATACAGCAGAATTTAGCAGTTTCATTCCTGCTAAGGTTTTATTGTTGCTTGCTGTGTGTTTAATACTAAAGACTGGGTGAACTTCAGTTGCTGTCTAAGCCAAATCCGACTGTTTTAGTTTACTGAGGAGCATAGTTTTACAGTAACCCTTTCAGTCCCGATGTCTGTAACAAGAAGGCCAACAAAAACATCTGGAACTCCTTAGCTCATTATTAGGCATTTGATGTTTCCACAGCAGTCCTTGGCCTCCAAGAGATAGATGTGTCATTATCGCAGCTGTGCAGTGTGGATGTGAGATGCAGCACTGTCATTATAAGAAGAATAAAAGCATATTTAAAGAGTTAATAAGACCAGCTTTGTGGGTCGTGCATGTGATATACTAAAGGAGCATGGTGCAGTTTATTTTCACAGAATATTTTGCTCAGTGATGGGTAATAAAAAATCATATTTATAACTCAGCTGTCTCTCTCATGACCATCCAAGGGACTTCGCAGACAATAAAGTATTTCGTTTAGTTATTGTTTTACAGGGAAACATGACAGCTAATGTATGCACAAGTTCCCACAAAACACACAATGACATTAAATTAATAGAAAATCTGCTTTTTAGGAGTGTTTTGTTGAGAGATAAATGTTGGCCCAGGACACTGGGAACAATTTCCTTGCTCCACTTCAGACTGTGTAAAGGGATCCTTTTCTCCTTTTCTGCTGAGAACAAGACAGGCCTTGTTTTAACATTTCACCATTAAGACAGCACCAGTTTCACAAAATGAGAACCCAAACTTGACAGACAATTCTCCAAAAGGGGGCTTAAACTCACAACCTTCTGATTCAGAGCTGAGAGTGAGCCCCTACTCAGGAGAAATAATGATTCACTTTTACATATGCTCCAGATGGTAATTCAATTGGCATGTGTTATTCCAATGGAACTGTTGATTTGAAACTAGATATCTGGAGGGAGATGCAATGAGAGAGGTAGCTGGTAGGTAGGAGTTAGACGGAGATATTCAAGCTAGGAGTTGATAGGAAGGTGACTGGAGGGGCACTGGACATTGGAGTTTGAGGTAGGTGTTGGCCTTGGAAGAAGGTAATAGGGGTGTGATGTTACCCTCTTAACCCTGTTGAACTATAAGACATTTTGTAAGAGTTACACTTCACATCTTTAAGCAACAACAGCAGTTGAATTTATGTAGCATCATTAACATAGTAACATCTCTTGTACTGTATAAGGGCAAGCTTGATTAAAATTTGATCCCAAGGCACGTATAAGGACAATCAAGATAGGATTTAAGAACCCAGGTCAGAACAGCACAGGAACAGGCCCGACAACTCACAATGTCTGTGGTGAACACAATGCCAAATTAAACTAAATTCTTCTGCCTGCACATGATCCTTTCCCTGCATATTCATGTGTCTAACTAAAAGCCTCTTAAGCCCCACTATCATATCTGCTTCCAGCACTAACCCTGGCAGCCCGTTCCAGGTACCTATCACTCTCTGTGTAAAAAAACTTGCCCTGCGCATCTCCTTTCAATTTTCCCCCCTCACCTTAAATGCATGTCCTCCAGTACTTGATATTTCTACCCTGGGAAAAAGATCCTGACAGTCTACCCTATCTATGCCTCTCATAATTTTATAAACTTCTAATGGGTTTCCCCTCAGCCTCCAATGCTCCAGAGAAAACCCAAGTTTGTCCAACCTTTCCTTATAGCTCTAATCCAGGCAGCATCCTGGTAAACCTCTTCTGAACCTACTCCAAAGCCTCCATATCCTTCCAGTTATGGGAAGACCTGAACTGCATACAATACTACAAGTGTGACCCGACCAAAGTTTTATATAGCTGCAATATGATTTCCTTACACTTACATCCAATGCCCTGACTAATGAAGGCAAGTATGCCATACGCCTTCTTTACCTCTTTATCTATTTGTGTGGCCACTTTCAGGGAGCTATGGATGGACATGCAGAGGGTACAGAGGGATCCTTAAGGAACACCTTAAAGGAGAAACAAAGGTAGAACAGTATCTATCTTTAGTGAGGGAATTCAGATCCTGCAGACTGTCAGCTGAATGTGTAGCAAATACAGAATGCAAGAGTCCAGGATTGGATGATCGTATAGGTCTCATGTGGGCTGTAGGGCTGGAGGAGGTGACACAGATAGGTGAGGCCTCGGTGTGATTTGACTTCTAAAATCAAGGCATTGTCACAGCCACTGAGGACAAATGTTCACAGGAGTGAAAAATAAATATGTCTTAGGCAGTAGAGTTTTGAAAAAGCTGGAAAGATGCTGGAAAACTGTAATTACAACAGGAAATGCTAGGAATGCTCAGCAGATCAGGTGGCATGTGTGGAGAGGGAAACAAAGTTTTGGGGCAATTGGAACTGGAAAGAGAAAAATAACATGCTCTAGGATGTTGGAAAGTGGAAGAAATGTTTTTAAAAAGGCGAGTCTGTGATGGGACAAGGTAGATAATAGAGAGAGTACTTATAGTTTTCAGGGTCACAGATAAACATCAAGTAACAAACACAAATGCCTGGAGACACAAGAGTCTGCAGGTGCTGGAGTCTGGTGAAAAAAACTGCTGGAGGTACTCAGTGGGTCAAGCAGCATCTGTAGAGCCCTGATGAAGGGTTTTGACCCGAAACATCAACCATCCCTTTGCCTCCACAGATGCTGCTGTTGAGTTCCTCCAACAATTTTGTTTTGAAGCACAAGTGACTCCATTGCTTTCCAGGTTCAAGTTAAGGTTACCTTCACTCTCTAAAACCTCACCAGAGGACCATCCTCACTGATGGTCTCTGCCAGTATATCTCACAGATAATAGTTAGCTTCTCACTGCTGCATTGCAATGCAAATAATAGCTCGACTGGCAAAGTGGGAAACCTTTGAATTTTGGTGCATGTCACTTTTGCATTTTTCTGTATTTCAAGACTCCCAAAGGTGCAGCCCTTTGTACAAAATGCTCAGTGTAGATACTGCCTTGGTAACTTCCTGCCATAAATACCCTTTGCTGAGAATGCTGCCTCCAATACATGCTGTTTATCAGAAACCTATGCAGGTTCCTCTTCCCCTGGGGAGAACTTGTCACCCATACTCTTATCATTGTAGCATGCACTCTTTCCTTGCCAACCTTCCTAGCAGCTGAAAGACCACGTTGTATGTATTGTAGAGTGATCCTTAAGAGGCTTCTTCCTGGACACTAGAGCTGTGAGGAAAAGCACAACTGGCCTGTACCTTTCTACCCCTAGTGCCCATTGTTCCTGAAACAGGGTAGTGATAAACAAGGGGTTTTGCACTTTGTTAGAAATACTGCAATCTTTTTTGAGCTTTTTAATAAAGTATTAGGGAGATTATTAACATCATTTTAACACAGGAAAAATGCTGCTGATGAATCAAAGCCACTATATTTTAAATTGAAAGTAAAAATGAATTGTGGTTTCATCTCAAAGTTCTGTTTGGAGTCTAGATCATGGGAACTGAGGAGGTACTGCAAAAGATGTTGCTGTGGAAAGGTGAGGGATTTTTGGGGTGAACCAATGTCACATGGAGGGAAGTTGAGGGAAAGGAAAAATGTACTTGGTGCTGGAACTCAGACTGGAGGTGTCAAAATGGAGGAGATTAATCTGTTGAGGATGAGGCTGGTGAGGTCAAAGATAAGACCATGATTTTAGAGTCATAGAGTTATACAGCACTGGAAAAGGCCCTTTGGTCTAACTTGTCCATGCGGACCAAGTTGTCTACCTGAGGTCGTCCCATTTGCCTGCATTTGGCTCGTATCCCTCTTAAGCATGGTCTAATAATGCAATAATATAGCATAATACAATGTACACTGCTTTGCTGGTAAAAATTGCTTGGCTCAGCCAGAGAGCCTAGCACTGGTTTGGATTGAACTGGATACTTGTCAAGTGTAGGATTAAGCTTACAATTTCACTAAATCTTCTTATGATAATATCTTGTGGAGAAATGTAACAGAATTAGAACATACCAAATGTGACAATTAAAATGTGATGGGAAGTAAGTGCACACAGTAAGAGAGATTTTACTTTTCTAGTACTGGATCTCTACCCATGGCAAGTGCAATGAGTCAGTGGACACTGGTGTTTAATATAGTGCACTATAATGATCACTGAGATAGATCCATAGAGTTATACAGCATTCGACCCAACTCATCCACACCATCTAAGATGTCTATCCACACTAGTCCCATTTACCTTTGTTTGTCCCATATCCTTCTAAATCCTTCCTATCCATGTACCTATCCAAATGTCTTTTAAATGTTGTACCTGCCTCTATCACCTCCTCTGGAAGACCCGACTGAAAAGTGACAAGGTGCAGCACATGAGGCTGCTAAACAAAAATGGATCCCGTGGCATTACAGGAAAGGTACGAGCATGGATAAAAGATTGGCTGACTGGCAGAGGGCAAAGAGGGAATTAAGGGGTTGGCTTTTCTGGTTGGCTGCCAGTGACTAGTGGTGTTCCACAGGGGTCGGTGTTGTGTCCACTACTTTTCGCACTATATATTAATGATCTGGATGACAGAATTGATGGCTTTGTGGCCAAGTTTGTGGATGATACAAAGATAAGTGGAGGGGCAGGTAGTGTTGAGGAAGCAGGGACTCTGCAGAAGGACTTAGAGAAGTTGGGTGAATGGGCAAAGAAGTGACAGATGGAATACAGCATTGGAAAGTGTATGTTCATGCACTTTGGTAGAAGGAATAAAGGCATAGACTATTTTCTAAACAGGGAGTGAATTCAGAAATCGGAGGTGCAAAGGGACTTGGGAATTCTAGTGCAGGATTCCCTAAAAGTTAACTTGCAGGTTGAGTCGGTAGTAAGGAAGGCAAATGCAATATTAGCATTCATTTTGAGAGGACAAAAATATCAAAGCAAGAATATCAAAGACCCCTCCCACCCCAGATGTTCTCTCTTCTCCTCCCTCCCATTAGACAGAAGATACAAAGCCTGAAAGCACGTACCACTAGGCTCAAGGACAGCTTCTATCCTGCTGTTATAAGACTATTGAATGGTATCCTTGTACGATAAGATGCACTCAT
>JARFYF010000051.1:32640511-32658805 GCA_030265395.1 Rhina ancylostomus | reverse complement strand
TGGTAACTGGCAGCCAACCAGAATGGGATCCCTTTATTCCCACTCTCTGTTTCCTGCCAATCAGCCAATGCTCTATCTATGCTCATAACTTTCCTGTGATTCCATGGGCTTTTATCTTCTTTAGCAGCCTCATGTGTAGCACCTTGTCAAAGGCCTTCTGAAAATCCAAATACACGGCATCCACTGCATCTCCTTTGTCTAGCCTGCCTGTAATTTCCTCAAAAAATTGCAAAAGATTTGTCAGGCAGGATTTTCCTTTAAGGAAACCATGTTGAGTTTGGCTTATCTTGTCACGTGCCTCCAGGTACTCTGTAACCTCATCCTTGACAATTGACTCTGACAACTTCCCAACCACTGATGTCAGGCTAACAGGTCTATAATGTCCTTTTTGCTGCCTTGCACCCTTCTTAAATAGCAGAGTGACATTTGCAATTTTCCAGTCCTCTGAAACCATGCCAGAATCTATTGATTCTTGGAGAGCTTTTCATAGATGAGTTAAATGATGAACAGACAATTATTTTCATCCTTAGACTCACCCAGAGTCTCTCCTCTCGTGCAGCAAGGAAGTTATCTGAGGCCATCTCAAATGACATCAAGGGACCAAACATAAATGTTTCTCTGCACACCTTTGGAAAGTGATCAGAATCTGTTCCAAGCCAGCTCTTCTTTAGGGATATTGATGCTCATTGTAGAACTCCCACTAACATCATGGTAGGGTAACAGAGCAAAACATCTCCATAGGTCTGTGACTCCACCACAGCTCATTTCCCATTAGACATGGAAAACACCCCTATGGTTTTTGAACTATAGGCAACCCTCCATGCTATGGCAGTTCAGCTAACTGAAATTCATCCTCATGGAGTTCACAAATCACTCTCAAAACATTTGGGATGAGGAATAAATAAATAAATGTAAAACTCATTTTCTTCAACCGATATTTCTTGACACCCGTGCTGATGAGGCAGCTTCCCGTTCCTGAAAATCATGACATGGACCATTTTTTAGGACTGAAAACCTATATAATCATTGTGATTATTCTTCCTTCACACTGAGTTTTCATCCACTGTCAATATCGAATGTTGATAGGCTGCTTGTATGACAGAGCTCCTGTTATACTGATCCCCTACCACCCAGCACCTGCTGTACAACATTACCCTCTGACAGCGAGAGTTTGGAAAGTGTGGACCAATTCTCATATCTCAGGAGCCAACTCACAGTGAAAGCAGGCATCACTGATGAAATTCTCCCTCACCTCAATGCACCATGGACTCTGACCTCACGATCTACCTTGTGGTGACCTTGCACCTTATTGCACTGCACTTTCTCTGTAGCTGTGACACTTTACTCTGTACTGTTATTGTTTTTACCTGTACTACCTCAATGCACTCTGTACTGACCCAATGTAACCGCACTGTGTAATGAACTGACCTGTACGATCAGCATGCAAGACAAGTTTTTCACTGTACCTCAGTACAAGTGACAATAATAAACCAATACCTATACTTGAGGACTTGGAGTCAGCTTCTCTGATAACAGCCACCTCCACTTCCCTACAACCTCCACTGCTTCTCTGCTGTCAGACTGCCTACATAACATTAATTCTTGGGTAAGACATCACTTACTCCATATAAACATCAGAAGGACAAAAGCATTAACCTACAATCTCCTGAAACTCTGTACCTCAGATAGAACCAGATGGTTCACAGCCACGAGCCGGCACTTGATCCCAAACTGGGTTTTGAACTCATAACTTCTCCTTTGCAAAGACAGTGTGTTTCCATCTCTGCCACACCAACCAGATCCACCCAGACCACATCTCCATGCTGCTGAAACTCTCATGTACATGCCTTTGTGTCAGATGTGGCTCAGTTGGTCAAAACTCTTACCTTGATGGTGTGTTCAAGAATAGTGCCATGTGGAACACCTGAATGTGAATGATCACATGCCACCATGTTAAAGAAGAACAGAATCATTTTTTCCTAGGTCTTGGTCAATATTTATTTCCCAAACACGAGAATTCAGGCACGGTAGTGTAGCGGTTAGCATGACATTATTACAGTGCCAGGGACCCAGGTTAATTCCTGCTGCTGTGAATAAGGAATTTGTATGTTCTCCTCATGTCTGCGTGGGTTTCCTCCGTGTGCTCCGGTTTCCTCCCACATTCCAAAGACGTACGAGTTAGGAAGTTGTGGGCATGCTACGTTGGTGCGTGAAGTGTGGCGACACTTGCGGGCTGCCCCCAGAGCACTCTATGCAAAAGATGCATTTCCCTGTGTGTTTTGATATACATGCGACTAATAAAATATATCTTATCTTGATTATCTGGTCATTATCACCCTGGAGTTAGTGACGTGTACTACACACACATTTTTTGTTATGGTTGCTCCAAGAACCTGCCTCCAGGAGGTATCTTTGGCATTTTTTTCATATGCTAAAGGCACTAAATTAATGCTGGTTACTGATGGTTACTCAATGCCTATTAAAAGACTTGATGTGTGAGTGAAGGCAGTGGCAAGGACATGGTTGCAAGTTGAGGAAATAAAATCATTGTTTATCAGATTTCAAAAACTTGTTCAAAGTACGTGTGCCCAACCCTGATGGTCTTTGCAGTCTGGGCATCTCTGCTGTACACCTTCCAGGATGCAGTTATGATGTTGCTCATGATGGAGAGAAATTCTGGGAAGTAACAGTTCCAAGTCACAAATCGTTTCAGCTGTTACTGGTTTTGCTAAGAATAGAATTAAAAGTCTTGATAATATGCTGAGCCTCCTGGGCACAGCACGTGGCCTTTGAATACAATTTCAAATTCAGAACTGTCTAATTAGGCAGGAGTACACATTAAGACAGCAAAGTGGCAGCGTCAATCTGACTGTAATTGTCATTGCTTCTTCCTCTTGAACTGAGGCCATCTTGCTGATAAGACGCAGTGATTACCTCTGTTCTGGGAGGTAAACCCAGGAAGGGTTTCTCTTCTCGGTGAATGGGCTGCTTACCTGCTCTTTCCTTCCCTATACTTTTATATTGCTGTTATGTGAGAACGCTGGTGCAACCTCCCTTTTTTCCGCAGGCTTTCCAGTGAATGAACTACTCTTGTCCAAGTGTACGGCGCCCCTCGGACACTGCTCTCCTTGCAATCAGCACAGTTCAACTTAAGCTACCCAGCAAATCCTTTCTTTCTCTGTGCCATTATCCATATGCCGGAGACAGGGTTATTAGCTCTTGGAAAGTACAGTGGTTTAGAGGCACATTAATGTGATTCTAAGCCTGCTTGCCTTGTGTTCCACATCGCCCCAAGTTTACCAGGATCAGATCCATCGGCATTCTAAGGTTTTTTGATGTTCAAATATATGAAACTAATAAAAGTGAACTAAACCGTTAAAGTAGTATAGAGGTGTAATCTGTATGCTCGAGACACTCAAAACAAAGTGGGTTCAATTTGATATCCTGCAAATGGTTGTCAGATCGTAATGTGTGATTGACCCGTGAATGTTGTGTGCCGGTAGCACTAGTCACACTTCTTTACTGGATGGCTGCGAACGTTGTCAGTGGTTACCACCAGCTAAAGCCCACCTACATTAGTCAAAGCCAGCCTGCTGCTCTAAAAGCAATGGCGTGCATTGTGTTGGCAGCAATGGTCCCAGGCACCCTGGAATTCAGCTGACCTGGGAGACATTGAAAGTTGGCATCACACAGAGAAAGGAGGGGACGCTGACATTTTCCAATACGGCATTGTGGGCTCCTTGGTGGAAGAGGTGGAGAGGAGCAAAGGTGGGATCTGCCCACAGGAGCCAGGAGGCTCTCCAGACAAATCTGTGGAAGGAGATGGTGGTGGTGGCAGTCAGTTCCAAGGAGCTGATGTACAGTGCTGCCAGAAACTTAATGACATCACATCAGAGGTTAAGGTCAGTGAATGCATCCCCAAACACCGTATCCCACCTCTGTCCCACCAGCCCACCACCTCACCATCCACCCGACAACAATCCCAATCAAGTCAGATTCATACCTGATGTTGTTACTCAGATCGCAGCCTCATGCACGACATTGTTCGAAGTCTCACAACCACATCTCAATCCTTTCACACGCTGTCAGCTCGTCAACTTTGGCAGGCACACCACTCAAACACAAAAGCCTGACTTTTTCGGGGAAATGCCTTTTCACCACCAGTTTCCCCCTTAAATACTATGTTCAGTCTCCCTGTGCATGGACACGTGAACGTGGAGGTTCTAAACTTGCCAGCAGCTCCTTGCCATACTTTTCCCAACTTTATTTCAGTATAGTTCCCCAGATATTTATCTGATTAATGAAATGGAAATACCGCAGATGATCCACACATGTACACATATAAAACGCCTGAGGTCAGTCAGGGTTCAAGCGGGCAAGTTATAAAAGGACTGAAATGGAATTCTTTCAAAAAATTCAGGCATCTCCTGAATGTTATTGATTTGAAAATTCTGTTAAAAGTATTCTTGGGATGAATTTATTGTTGCACTCTTAACTAGGAATGAGACTTATATGGAAGCAGAGGCCATAAACTGGCATCGCAGTATCAAAAGTACAGATTAACAGAGAAGTTTGGTCAGACTAAATTTGTATGTAAAAGCAATTGATGTTAATTAAGATCATTGTTGCCACAACTAGACCGACAGCTTTGAGACATGTCAGACTACATATGACTGCTTTTGAACAGTAGGGTAATACATTGTGTTTCATTGACAGAATGCTCCTGTCTTACAAAATATCCTCATATCCAACTAAACAACACTATATGTGATCTGTACTTTTAAAATACTGTGACCTCAGTATTGTGTCTGATTAATATGATAATCTGTAAATTGCATAATATGTGACTCAATCACACTGTAAATGTACCCGGTAACTGGGTTCATTGAATTTACAGCACTGCAGAATAGCTGTTACTGTGCGGTCCTGATGAAGGGTCTCAGCCCAAAACGTCGACTGTTTATTTCCCTCCATGGATGCTGCCTGACCTGCTGAGTTCCTCCAGCACTTTTTGTGTACTGGTCCAGATTCCAGCATCTGCAGAATTTCTTGTGTCTCCATTGTGCAGTGATATTTTGGTTCTGACTTCTCTGCTAATCAGTCATGGCTTTAAAATCAAAACTAAAGACAAATGCATGATGTCCTACCATACACCTAAATGGCTGAAAAGTCAGGTAAATGCCATCATAATAAGAAAAGCAAATAGTTAATTTAGTAGTTGTTAAATAAAACCATGTAGCAAAGGTCCACATTTCAGTTGATTGGGGTTCCAACTCCCACTGCAGATCTGAGCCAGAGTGATTGAGATTTCAGAGGAAGTCCCTTAAGTCAGAGGTGTTAAAGTTACTGTTTACACAATGTGGTGCTCATGCTCTGAAACATACCAATAAAATTAACCACAATAGGGATCCAGACCTTGTCAACATCTTCAGGTGAGTTGATCTCATAAAAAATAGTGGGAGCCTTAGATAAGTTTTGGAAGTAGGACTATATTGAGAAATATTTGGGGTTATGGTGGGGGAGGTGAAGCACACCTGCTTCATCTGGCTCCATGAAAAGGTTATGCTTAAAAAGATACCTGCAACCAAATTGTAAATGAGAATGAAAGAATCTGCCCAGTTCACTGGAATAAATTTTTTAAGCGATCTTGTGTTAGGCAACAAGCCTTTCATCAACATACTCAAAGGACTTAATTTTAAGGATATTTCTTTTTAGTATTAGAACATCAGTGGCAAGTCAGGCGGCTCAGGCGGACCTGAAAGGGAGAAGGTAGGACGGAACTTGAACGGACCTGAAAGGAACACATCAGGGTGAATGCGGACTTGAAAGAGTGATGGTCTAGCAGACCGTGCAGGGTGAACGAGGCGCACAGACGGACAGAGCGAAGGGACAACTAACCGAGGGATGCGCGATGGTAATCGGCCGCCAGGTGATGCGGGGAGCGGGCGGCAGGGAGAAGCACAGGGACAACAGGGCGATCCGGAGTGGATCTGGCACAATGGGTGCGGACCCAGCAGGGGGGAGCTCAAGTGGACCTGAAAGGGAGAAGGCACGATCTGACTCAGGCGGACCTGAAAGGGAGATGTCAGGGTGGATGTGGACCTGAAAGGACAATGGCCCAGCGGACCGTGTAGGGCGAACGAGGTGCAGGGACGGACAGAGCGAAGGGCAACTAACCAAGGAGTGCGCGGCAGTAATCAGTTGCCGGGTGAAGCGGCAAGGGCAGGGTGATTGGAAGTGGATCGGGGGAATGCGAAGAGGGTGCGGACACGGCAGGATGAAATAGAAAACGATGCGGGTAAATGGAATTAGTGTAGATGGGTACAAGGGCGGCATAGACATGGTGGGCCGAAGGGCCGGTTCTGTGCTGTATGACTATGACTACGTACAGCAATTATATTCCATCCCCAATAGCCCTCCAGAGAGGTGTGGTAAACCGCCTTCTTGATCTGCTGTAGTTCTTCTGGTGAAGGTGTTCCCTCAGTGCTATTGGACAGGGAGTTCCAGGATTCAGACGCAGTGATGAAGAAGGTAGAGCAATATCCAAATAGGTATATATATTTCCAAGTCAGGATGGTGCATGATTGGAAGGTAGCCTCTTAAGTGTTCATATGCTCCTGTTGCCCTTGTCCTTCTTGGTGGTAGTGGCTGATCCAGTTGAGTTCCTCATCAGTGGTGACCCCAAGGATACTGCTAATGAGATCTGATGATGGTGCTGCCATTGACTGACATGGGTGGGTGGTTAGATTCGCTCTTGTATCTTGCCGCTAATCAGCCCATGCCTGAACATTGTCTGGGTTTTGCCGCACGTAGGTACGGGTTGCTTCGTTTGCTGACGAGTTGCGAATGGCATTGAACATCCTGCAATGATCAGCAAACGTCCCAGCTTCTGACCTTACGGAAGGTCATTGATGAAGCAGCTGAAGATAATTGGGCCAAGGAACTGCCCTGAAGAACTCTAACAGTGATATCCTGGGGCTGAGATGATTGATCTCTGACAACCACAGTCATCTTCCTTTGTTTGATTCCAGGCATTGGAATGTTTTCCCTTTGATTCCCATTAGCTTTACTTTACCAGGGTGCCTCGGTACCACACCAGGTCAAGGGCTGCCTTGAAACAAGGGCAATTCCGCTCACCTCACCTCCAGAATTCAGCTTCTTGGTGCATGTTTGGATCAAGGCTCTGATGAGGTCTTGACAAAACCCAAACTGGCCATCAGTGAGTGGGCTGTTGCCTTTAATGTGCCTGGTTTAGTAACCTGATCCAGGATACTTGAAAAACATGTCCATAACTTCAGCAGTAGCACCACGCCACTGCAGCTGCAGAATGCACACTTTAGCCATAGCTGCAGAAAGTACCTAACGCAGGTTTAATTTCCCTATTGTACTTCATGCTCATGACAACATGGCGCCTGTTAATTATCCACCAAATCCTATTGTATCAATAGGTTGTGACATATGAGCCTTAATAAACGCACAGTTTAACAAGAGGTACACCACCTGAAAGCAATGAAACCTGCATAACTTGGAGTGTCTGCCCAGAATATCATTGAAAATCACCCCTGTAATTTGTATTTGTACGACACTTTGTTGCCAACAACCCTTGGTGCAGATCGGGGTTTCTGTGATTAGCTTATTGCAGTTCAGAGATCCCTCACCTGTGGACCGATACTGTTTCTGAGCATGGGCCTCAACCACAATGGCCATAGGGTATGAGCAGCCCACTCCTTTTCCCCATCTGCCCCCACCCCCCCTCACAGTTTGACCTAATAAAGATATAAGAAATGATAGACCGTTTGATGTCAAGATATTCTACCTTAATCCCATTTACTGTGGGTCACTGTACAATGCAATTACTTCTGCCTGCCTAGCAAGTGTGAGTTCAGATTTTAATATCCCATAAGGAGAGCAAAGCATGACAATGATTTCTTTTTAAAGCAAGGGTGTCATAATTTTGTTTTTTTTTAGTGACATCAATTTGGTGTTAGGGTAAAATTAGCAGCCATTTACTACACCAAAAATGGGTGCACTCCCATTCCTAGGCAGAGGTTCCATCTTCTTGCTCAGGGGGATAAGGATTGGTAATCTAGTAAACTTTCCATCCATAGCCATCCCAAACAGAATTGTATTATCAGGTGCTATTTGGGAGGTATTAATGTATGCACAGCGAGGAGGCACAGTATGTAGTTCTGCTGCCTTGCAGCTCGAGCTGGGTTCCATCCTGACCTTCGGTGGTGTGTGGAATTTGCACCGTCTCTCTCTGTAACTGCGTGGGTTTCCAGATGTACTCCATTTTTCTTCCACATCCCTGCTGGTCGTCAGGTGAATTGGCCATTATAAATTGCCCCCAGTGAAGGAGGGTGGCAGGAGAATTGGGGAAGAGATAATGGCCACGTGAGAGAGAATAATCTGTAGGGAGATATGCAGGGGAATGGGACTGATGGACATGCTCCAAGAGAGGCATGGATACAACGGGCCGAATAGCCTCCTTCTGTGTTGTAAGGAATTACAGGGAATGTTATGAAATTTCCTCATATAGCAATAGTGGCTTTACTTAAAGGGCAGCTCGCTATTTGTAAAGTAGTATATATGTGGTGAAGATACAGTACAAATGTTGTGCAATGCAGAGTTGAGTTTAAAATGACCCTCTGCCTACTAATTTTAAAAATTCCTGTCTGAGCCATTTTATGAGGTAAGAAAAGGGGTTACTTTAATTACCCTTTATTATCTACACCTATCCAGTCCAATATTTCATGGGACATGCTAGATCCTGCCCTGCCAAGGCTGGGGTAAGGGGTTTTTGAAGTTTGCCATGTACTGTAGGCAGTCCGAGAGGACTGATTAGTGGAGGTGCAATGGTGAGTAAATATTCTACTTATCAATTGAGCATCAGAAGCAACAATGGGAAGACTATCTTTAGGAAAATGACAGAAAGCATGCAGTTCACAGCTGATAGATAGCTTGACTATTGTCTGAATATTGCTCCTGCTCATTAGAACATAACCTGAAATTCTGGAAATGGCAAAGGCTCCACTTGCCTGGACAGATCTCCTATCAAAGCAACGGCAGGGAACTAGTGGAACTCCTGAAGGAGGTCATGATCTTTATTCCTACTGATAACGATTGTCCCGAGAGTTATGTTCCCAACACACCAAATGTGCCTACACTCCACTAAACTGCTTTTACGTGACAATAGTGCTCCTTCTTTGTGCATCTGTTGTCGGTCCAAAAGCAGATTCTGCATTCCTCTGAAATATTTTGGGTGTGCAGAAGCATTACGTGTAAACACACTTCCTGCGCTTCTGCCACTTGTGGCTGATTGTAAAACACCTGTCATGCTTAAAATAAACTAAATGGATAGGACTCGTGTAGTTGCTCCCTAAAATGGTATAATTATGTTTAGAACATTCCAAATGTATTCTATTGTAATAGGAGAGAAAAAGGACTTGTCTCGGAGAGCAGCTTTCACAGAACTCCTAACCACTTATAGATAATGAACCACTTCTTTTAAAAAGTAGTTCTCTAATCTGCTGTCCTGTAGGAAATAAGGTAGCCAATTAGGGCCCATCAGCAAGCTCCCACTTACAGTAATATGATAATAACTAAATAATCTATTTTGGGAATGTTGAACGTGGAGTAAATGTTGGCCAGGACATCAGCAATGTTTCCCCTGCTCTTCAAAAAGGCCTGAGGGAGGGAATGGGGCACTGGTTAAACATCTCATCCAGAAGGTGACATTGCCAACAGTGCAACATTCCCTCCATTTTGAACTGCTGTGGCAGCCAAGAGTTTTGTTCACCTGCTTCTAGAGGGGAGTACAAAAGTACAAATGAAATACAAGTGGGAGTGAGCCATTCAGCCCCTTGTGCTTGTTCTACTTTTCATTGAGATCATGACTTATCTTGAAATTAGCAGCGCTTTCCTGCACTAGCCCCATGTATCTTGACTCCCTTAAGATTGGAAAATCTATCAGTCTCTCTGTTGAGTGTATTCAGATAAGATCTCTTTATTAGTCACATGTGCATCGAAACACACAGTGAAATGCATCTTTTTGTGTGGAGTGTTCTGGGGGCAGCCCACAGGTGTCACCACACTTCCGGTGCCAACATAGCATGCCCACAACTTCCCAACCCATACATCTTTGGAATGTGGGAGGAACCCGGAGAACCCAGAGGAAACCCACGCAGACTCGGGGAGAACATACAAACTCCTTATAGACAGTGGCTGGATTTGAACCCAGGTCACTGGAGTTGTAAAGCGTTACGCTGACTACTACACGACCGTGCCTGCCCAGCAACTGATCACCCACAATTCCAAAGATTTACTCCCTCAGGGTGAAGAGATTTCTTCTCATCTCTGTCCTTAATGGAACAACCCTTTACTTGGAGACTGTGATCTCTCGTTGTAGACTCTCCAGCCAGGGGAAGCACCATCTCAGCATCCATTTTGTCAAGGCTGGCAAGAATGTTGCACATCTTATGTAGAGAATTCCAAAGGTTTACCACCTTCTGGGTGAAGACATTTTTCTCATCTCATTGCTGAATGACTGACCATTTCTTCTGAAACTGTGACCCCTTGGTTCTAGACTCTGCAGCCAGGGACACATCATTCTTGCATCTCCTCTGTCGTACCCCAGAAGAAATTTGAACATTTCAATGCTATCACCTCTCATGCTTTTAATCTCTCCCTACAAATCCACTATCCCAGAAACCAATCCGGTGGATTGTCCCTGCATCTCGTACTGGCCTTGCACCTTATTGTCTGCCTGCACTGCACTTTCTCTGTAACTAAGACTTTATTCTGCCTTCTGTTATTATTTACCCTCGTACCACCTCAATGCACTGTTGTAATGAAATGATCTGTATGGATGGCCTGCAAAACAATGTTGTCCACTGTACCTCGGTGCATGTGACAATAATAAACCAATTTACCTTCTCTATTGCACATGTATTCTTTCTCAGCTGGGGAGGCCAGACCTGGACATAAATATTTCAGATGTGGTCTCATCATTGCCCTATATTGTTTCAGTAAGACACTTCTACTCTTTTACTCAAATCCTCTTGCAGTAAAGGACAAGACAACATTTGTTTTCTTAATCACTTGCTTTACCTGCATATTAACTTGCAGTGATTCATGTATAATGATACCAAGGTCCCTCTGAATTCACCACAAGACACCAGACATATGGTAGAAGAATTGATGATTGTGAGTTTCATTTCAATGGGAAGTCCTGTACACATTCAAAATTAGGTTCACCCTTTATGGAGTACTTCAACATGTTGTAACACATGCTGTGAAATTCATTGTCTTTGGTGGGATTCTCAATCTGCTTTTTCCTTTTTTTCTAGCATGAGACTTACCCGCATGATGTCAACAGTAGCTCAATATGCAAAATTCACCTGTAGTGAGATTTCCAGCCTCACCATCCGAAAGGTAGCATTGGCCTCGGATACAATTTCATGAGTGCTTTGATTGGTTTGCCCATGGAGGTCAGGGTCAGAGCCACACTGAGCTTCCCGGTCTGAGGAGCATTCCAGGCTGTTGTTGCTGATCTCAGCTGTGTCTCAGGGGTTATTGATCTCTTTCACATTAACAAGGCTACCCAACTTCCAGACTCAAAGGAAGAAGGCTTTATTTACCTTTCCCGGGCCCACAGGAGCAGGGAGAGTGGACCTAGCTATTTGTCTGCATTACTGGCCTTCAGAAGCTGCACTTATTTCAGTATGGAGAGCTTCCCAGTTAGTTCCTGCCTACAGCACTTGGTTTTAGCCCTGCACAAAGAACATAGCTGCTGTGGTGTTCTCTGCCAGCTTGCCCATTGACTCACTGAGAGTGTTACCTGCCTTCACACCACTCATCACTGCAGCATCCATTCATGGTGTAATAACACTTCCCTGAAGTTGGAAGAGTGTTGTGCGTATGGTGGTGTGTTCCTTTAAGAGCTGCCTGCAAGGAAAGCATCTGCCTTGCTATGTTGTGACAACTGCAAAACCTTGCAACACCTCAAAAGATAACGACAGACCGAATCTGACCATGGTACTGTGAATCTTACAGTTGAAGTTCTTGTTGATCATTTAACTTTCACAAACTGTGTTAGGATGGATTACCATGTCTGACTATTTGATGTGATTTCTAGGTCCAACCATCTCCAGCCTTTCCTGTCCAGCTGTGGTTGCTTCCCTGATGCCAGCTCGAAAGCAATGGGCAAGGATCAACGTATCATGTAGATTGAAAGGACCTAGTTCCAAATGTTGATTGGAGCCAGGAAGATTCAATAGCTAATTAAAATCTTAAACATTATTTGGCATGGAATCTTTGTGTTTACGATTCCCTTTCCTACATCATTCTTTATCTCCAATTTGTGACTATGTTTAATGAATTTTTTTTCCTAGGTGTAGTGCAATAAATAAAACAATTATTGCCACAGGTATAACATTATTCTTAAATTAACCTTCCATCATTCTGTGCCAATGACATGCACAAATTATGGGCACCCAATGGCTTGAACTATCCACACATTCTTCAGACACTGAGTTTTCTTTCACCTTTTCATTCAGAGATTGTGAAAAATCTGGTCACTCCGTAATCACCATGACTGAGGCAAGCCTTTTATTTCACCCCAGTTGTGGTAGTGGGACTTGAACTTGTGTCTCCAGACCATTATCCCATGATATAATAATTATCCTATTGAAACATTACCAAAGTGCTTAGAGCAATTAATTGACAGCTGATTAAGAAATCAGAAGTCCAGTAATAAAAATGAGACAATTAACCAGTTCGAAGAAATTGTTTTACTGCTCATTTTTAGTTACAGGATAGCAAGTCATTTTAAACATATCATGTTAAAGTTTATCATCCCCTATTTATAATCACCAAAAATGCAAGAAGTCTAATACTGCACCTGAAATTCATTAGGATGGTAGAGAATAAGAAAACCATTAATCAAAATATTTTAACATGTGTGAAAAGTGATAAACCAAACACTGCAGAGTTAGAAGTAAAGCTACCGGTTTAAGTTTTCATAAAACTTGCAATATTCCGTGTGGATTACCTGCAGGAACGCAAAGCATAAATTTAATATTCTCATCAAAATCAAACTATATCATATTTCTGATGTTGGATTTATAACAATTAAGGTGCTTCGAATCAGGCAAAACTCACTGGACACTGGCAGCATCAAACATCTTCTTTCTGCCCTCCATGCCTGACTTGGCTGCCACATTCTTACGCCAGTCACTGACTTCAACGTTACGTTCCTGTTGAGAGTTTGCAAAACAGTGCACACTTAGAGTAAATGGTAGGTGTTCAGAATCAAGCTAAAGAAAATGTTTAAACATAGAGTACAACTGTTCTGGGCAGGAAATTTTTACGTGCAATAGTGTTATACACCCTGCCCGATATTCAGTCCCACTCATTTTGGACAACGAGACCATCATCTAATGAGACTATTCAAGCTCTTTAAAATGTTACTGTATGAATGGAATTATATGGTCTGATAAACAAATTCATTGAAGTCTAAATCCAGCCTGCCAGTCTGGTCCATGATAAATCTGATGAAAGTTTTAAGTTGCTTTGGATCAGGGTTGGGGAATCGAGAACTAGATGGTGTGGGTTTAAGGTGAGAGGGGAGAGATATTTAATAGGAACCTGAGTGGCAACCTTTTCACCCAGAGAGTGGTCAGTATATGGAATGGGCTACCAGAGAAAGTGGTTGAGGCAGGTACATTAACATTTAAAGGATATTTGGAAAGGTACATGGATAGGAAAGATTTAAAGGGATGTGGGCTAAACACAGGCAAATGGGACGAGCTTAGATGGGAATCTTGATCGGCGTGGACCTGTTGGGCCAAGGAGCTCTATGACTCTACTTGTTAGTGATTAAAATGCAGGAAAAGCTAACTACTCTTGGAGAGAACATACCATTCTCAACTGGTTGGATCATGCTGATCCTTGCAGGTGTACTAAATGTTTACTGTTGTGTTGGTCCCACTGCACTGCTGGGACCACAGCAGCGACCACTCCGTGAGATACAGCCAGCTGTGGGTGGGGACTAGGCCACAGGTGGCAGAAAGTAAGGCCTTGCCTTGGGCTGTTCAGATGGCCTCTGACAAGGCTTGATGTAAGAAAACTTGTTCACTATTTCCAAACACCTTTGATGATTTAAAGTATTTGGAAACAGATTAAAAAATAATCAAGAAAATTTTAAAATGTGTTAAAAAACTTATAAATAATGCATTTTAAAATACACAATGCTGCAGTGAATTAAAGAAAAATAAACAAAAACATATCTTTTTAGTGGAGTTCAGTAAGCCCATTCAAATGAATGGGTTGCATCGGGTATGGGAGTTGTAAACCTCAAGGATCAGGTGTGAAGTGCATTTGTCCCTTGGCACAGCAAATTACAGAACACTTCTGGCGTCAATGGTGAGACCAGGGGAAGAGCATTAGGTCAGATGCATGTGCATGTACATCTGACTTCCACTGCGTTCCTGCCTCTGTGCCGCAAAACATAATGAAACAACAGCAGCTATCACTGACCTCAGGGAGAAGTCCCCACAAAGATCCTACTGTTACTGTGGTGCAGAATCCCTTTTCATGATGCCAATTCCTGTCAGGTGTTACTTGCAAGGGACCTCTGACCAACAACAACGATGTCATCATGCAAGCTAAAGCATGGACTAGTTCTCACAAACAAAGAAGCAGAAGTTGAAAGGTTATAATCTTTAACCAAATTTAAATTATTTTACAGAGAAGGAAATGGAGATTGGGTCAGGCATATCAGACTGAAGTAAAAACTGAAAGAAGCAATAAAATCAAAAAAGTCATTATTTAAGTTGTAATAATTATTTGAAGGAATTGGAATTCAGAAATCTACTTAAAAGTTTTTTTTCAGGATAGAGGTTATTAAATTGAAATTATGGCCTTGTATACAATTAAAAGAGCTCAATTGTACATCATTCTCCAAGATATAACATTTTCAAGCACTTTTATAATTAATTCAAATTCTTGTTAATTCACTGATAGGTATTGATTGCACTAGAGTTGAATGCTACAGGGTAGTCTTTGAAGGACCAAGGATGACATCTGGAGTACAGTGTTTAACCATGCATTTACCTATTTCAGTGTGCCTTTCAATTGTACGCTGTTATTTTTATCATAAGTTCTGAGGCCTTATGTCTTTATACATTGTAAGAGGCATGATAATTACAAAAGGACTCTTCACTATTCATAAATGTATTTATTAAACCTGCTTGATATTAATATTAATGGAACTATGCCTGATGATTAACTAAGGGTGAAGAATTATTCCACATCTGAATATTTTTGAATATGAACACTGAAGCAGAAAATAGACATAATGAAATCCCAATATGAAAATATAGAGATGTTATTTAATTATTACCTTTTCTGTATCATCCTTTTTGACTGACTTCAGGTTGGCTCTCAGATCCATAGATACTTTGTGCTTGGATCCCAACAAAGCACGCAACATAGCATCAGCTGAAACACGGACCCTACGTAAAGGAGGTCGCTTAAACTTCCCTCTAAGATCAAGAATTTTCAGGGACAGATCATGAATCTGTTGGCAGAAAATTGGGTGTAAAATGTTAAAGGTGATGATCTATGGTACAGATCAAAAGACACAGATCAAAACGTTAGATTGGTGATGTACCTCATAGCTGTTCTTGCCAGCTTTAAACTCAAAGTCGTACCTTTCTTCATCCACAATCTCAATTCTTTGATGCAGTTCTTTGCACAAATTCTGCAGAATATAAGTTCAGGTGAATATTTACATATATGCATTCTGATCTGATCCCACTTTCATTATTTCTTCCCATAAACATTATTGGTCAAACTGTAATTCCTTTCCAGAAGTTCTTTCAAAATACTAATATAACGTCTGAGGGAACTTGCCTCATTCAGAAATAACAGATCGATATTTCAACTGGTTCCATCTGCACCAATGGAGAAATCCATTTTCTAATTACCCCTGTGGTTAAGGAGCATTTCAAAGATCATATTTTGTTCTTTTTAAGGCCATCATAAGTTAAGCCCCCTTATTACCAGTGGAAACAGACCATCACTATTTATTTTATGATATCCTTCATAATCTTGAAGACATTCAGAGGATTGTTTTTGACTAATTATTTCCCTAAACCATTTAATGCAATATTCCAACAAAACATAACATTTAAATATTCATTAATATGACACAAAACTGGAGCTTTCTCCTTCCAAATCACAATGAAATTTTAAGTTACCCCATCCAGTGAAACAGGAATTAAAATTCAAACTGTGCATTAACTGTTCGTCTTCTTCCCCACAACCATTAAACAGGATCATCAGGCAACTGAAGAGCCCACACAAGGAATGTTATTGAATGTAAGCTGGAGTAGTATTTTAGTATGTGGAGGCTGATACACTCTTAAGTGGAGAATCCATTGCTGACTTTAAGATACGATGAATGCCCAGTCAAGTAAGTTTAAACAATTTCCTAGACTAACAGGATAGAGGGCTCCACAGTGAACATTTTGGCTGCTGCTATTCCGTATATCCCTCCCCACTTATGACCCATGTACTCATTCCATTCCCAAGTTAATTGCCAGTTTGACAATCCATGGACTACTAATGTTAATGGAATCAAAACTGGGAAGTTTCCTTCACTGTTAAAATATTAATGTGACATCGAAGTGGACTGGGCCTTCCATTGGGCAGCTTGCATCTTCCCTACTTTTTGCATGGGGATAAAGATATCCATTGAAATGTTTGTTTATTGAAGGTTTTCTGGAAAAACACAGACCTTCATTTGTTAAATAAATTTTAATGATATTGTAGATTTTACACAATCCTGGCTTAAATGTGACAAATATGTAAAATGCCCTTACTTGCAAGTCAGTTATAGAAAGGCCACTGAGGTTGAGAGGAGGTACACGTTCTGCTAGGAATTTTTCCTTCTCTTCATTGCGTTCCTCTACTTCTTTTTCCAGATCTTCCTTGGCTTTAGCAAGCATAAGGATCTGTTTAAGTATTGTTAATAAGTCACAATGTAAAAATAATTCAAGGCTCACCTTCCAAAACTATCTTCTAAATAATAGACTAGGAAACATAAGAAGTTACCTCACCTTCAGGTGGAGTTTGCGAGATGCTGAGATCTTACTACTTTTCTGTTGTTGACAAGAAAAACAAAATTTCAATGTTGTTAGATCTAGATTACTAGATAAATACATTTGATCATGTATTCAGTGGACAGCCAAACTTGAAAAGGAAATTAAAGAGAGCTACCAAAAAGTGCTAATTCTTGAACTTGAACTCCCTTCCACTAAGAGTTTGAGATCAGTGAATGTATTTAAAATATAACAAAATAAAACAAAATAATTTACATTTCTAATGTAAAGCATTTTGAAAGGGATGAACATACATAAAATTACTCATATATACCAAAAGATGAGCTGTCTAATGATGTGCTGTAATATTAGTCGTGTAAAAATCTACAAGTTAAATTTATAAAAAGGCCATTCAGTTCTTCATGAACTTCTTCTCAATTCTCTTCACCTCCACTCATCAGCATAACTTTACATTTCTTTCCTCCCATCATGAATTCATCCAGCATTTTCTTAATTGCATTGTGTTATTTGTTCCAACTTAATCATATGGTACTAAGATGCACATGCTAACCACTATTAGTGTAGAAATATTCTCTTGAATTTCTTTAATTTCATCATTATGGGCTGAACCAATACAGAAAACTAGTTAGCCTAAAGATTCAGAATTGCAGCTCTCTGCAAATCAATCTCCTCTGGATGGAATAGGATAGCAACCATTTACAGGTTGAACAGTTCCACTTCAAAAATGTAATCAGGTGTGTCCAGGCACTCCCTGAAATTTCTTTCAGGGCACTCTAGAGGAAATTAGACAAGTTGTACCAGGAGCAAATATTGCTTGGCATTCCAGAGACAACGAGGACTTCACAATGCAGTGATAGATTGAGTTCCCAATAAGGTAAGTCCCATATATACATTTTATTTTTTGTTTCCCCTCTTCCCCACAGAACTCACTGCTGCAATTCCCTCTCCCACCTCTCTTCCCACCAAATACCTCCACATTGGCCAAATCCATGATGAAAGCCCCTATCCTCATTCCCACACTGCAAACTTTCCATATTAAATATGGATAAATTGTTTTAAAAATACATAAATATTACCTGACTCAAAACCTAACAGATTAACAAAATTTCTTGTGACAAATTGCAGGATGAAAAATTTCACCTGTTTCTTCTTGGTACCATTCTGGTAT
>JARFYF010000051.1:32601867-32614314 GCA_030265395.1 Rhina ancylostomus | reverse complement strand
AAGAGGTCTGGAAAGAGATGCAGCAATCTTTGTCAAAGTTAATCTTGAGCAGTGGCATAACACTAGGCTCTGTACTCCACGGACTGTTGCCAGGGATGCAGACTGAGACAAATATCAACTGCTGCTAGAAGATCATCAACTGGGTGAAAGATGCACTTTGGTCTCCCTGAAGCTTGTTGGTATTCCAGTGTAAGGAGATGTCAGCAAGTGATTGCTGCCAGCTGGCACATTGCAAGGAGGGGGAAGTGCCACTGAGGGTGCATGATACAGCCATAGCAATGCTCTGTGGAGGAAGGCCACAGTGCATGGTCCTCCTTCCATTGGAGGGCTGGATCATGAGTCTCAATCTCTTACACTCATTCTAATGTTGGGAATGAAAATAATGATGACTTTTTGATGGTGTAAATATTGTAAGTGTATGTAATGATATACTAGGTACAGAGAATGATAAGAAAAAAGACAATTTGCCTCAATAAGCTTAATCCTGTTTGGTAGATTTGAACAACTTCTCCCCATCAGATGACAAGAGATGAATGTTCTGTGTTGCATAATTGCAAATTTTATGAAATAAAAATATTTTTAGAAAAAAAACTTTGCTTGTTTAGTTAGCAGATGGAATTTCTTTGAAATGTGGTGAAACAAAACTCTCAGAAAATTCAGCTACTTGGTCATTGCTCATGGGATAGCCTCTGGAAAATGTGGCATTATGTCTGTTATGGTTTTGCAGCTAGATTAATAATGGAATAAGTGTTTGATTCAAACATATGGTATTAGTCTTCATTATGTTGTCATCTAGGGATAGACGTGCCAGTAATATCTTGTTGAAGGAAGCTGTTTTTAACTTGTAATGGGGAGATGTGGTTCAAACCTACCTAAAAAGGTTTAAGCTTATTGAGACAAACGATCTTTTCTCTCAGCATTCCCTGTGCCCTGCATCCTAATAGTTTCCATAATACTTCTGTTATTTCTCCCGCAGTCATTTGTAATTGACTGAAAGGCTGTTTTTAATTTTATCCAGTGACTAGGAATTGTACTGGTTTTAACAAAATAATGGTGTACGTTTCTTTGACTTTCCAGACTTTCTTGTGGCGATGTTGAAGGGAAATTGAATGTATTGTTTAACAGAGTACGATCAATTCAAAAGAAAAGTGGAGATTTTGATGTGAGAAAATTTTTGTTTATAAACTGGTTTTGTCAAGTGATCTTTTATTACACTGTTAAAAATTTTTGAAATGATTGCATGTATTATCAAGCTATCTGGCTATTATGTGCATTTTATTGTTATTCTGTGCCAAGCTAAGATGGCAGTGGCTTAAAACTTTAGGACAATTTTGCCTTTTGTGGGTCATTGTATTGGTTGAAAGGTTATTTGTTAAGTTGCATTTTAAGAACAAAACATGTAAAAGGGGATAGCTTTAACTGACGTACAAGTCTAGAGACTGCATTTCCTGAAATTGGAAAGCATTGCATGACTTGAGTTCTACATTAAAAGTATAAGTTGTTATAAAACAGGAGCTGCTCTACTGAGTGATAGATATAGTTTTGATCTCTTTTTTTAAATGCATATTCAATACATTGCATTTGAATTGAAGCTGATGAGCAGTGATGTTTTATCATCCTTTTAACATGACTCAAATTTAACATGTTCTGTTATGGGACTTTACTGATAGGTATGGATGATATTTTTTTCTTTCTCTTCTGTTGGTATACTAGCAGTGGAATTAAAATTTTGAACTTGTTTAGTAGTCTTTGTGCATAAAAAATAAATTATTAAATTCTTTAAGGTGGACTGGCTAATGACTTGATATATAATTTGAACTGGAAATTCAATAATTATGAAGTTAATGTACATTCATGAAATAGCAAAAAGTGGCAAAACATTGGCTTCCAATGTTCAAAAGCTTCTCAGTTGTTAACATCTGTTAACATCATTGGAGGGGATGGGGGAATAATTTTTTTAATTATCTTGTTCATTTTTATATTTGTAGCTACTATTGTGTGTAGGAAACTTCTTTGGAACCACAGAAGAGGCAGAATCAGAATGGGCAGAATATAAATCTGGAGCCAAGAAAGGTAAATTAGTAGCTATTTATATATTTTAATAATCATTTGGTGTTGCAAATTTAATTCACTCCACTTGTGCTTGTCATAGGTAGCCATCTGTTAACAATAGATATTTTTATCAAAGAACTTTGTAACAAATGTGGTGCTTGCAGAGCATTAATTATCTTGGCCACCTCATGCAGACTTGTTCAATAAACTGCTTTCTTTTCTAAGGTACAGTAATTGTTAACACCTCATTTTTTTTGCCTGCTAATTTTTACAGTCTAATTTAGGACAATTTTTTGGTTGTTATTCAGCTATTCAATGAACTCTTTGCATCTTGTAGCTGTGGCACTTGCACATTAATTAGTATTGGAATCTGTTCAGGCCAAAATATTAAGAAAACTTCCCACTGCAGATGTATTGTGTTAACGTCAATTAGTGTGCTATTAATATTGGGGGCTATATTGTGGAACTTGGAAGTCTTTGAAAATGGAAGATGCATTAATATTTGTAGATGATTTTCATTGTGATGCAGATTTGAATAACCAAGAGTGGATGGTGGCATTGCCATTTGATACCTAAATGACAGAACTGTTGTATATTTTCTTGTATACAATTATCTTGGGGAGTTGATGAGAATGTAATGAGAATTTAAAAAAAGGATTAGTGTAAATGAGTGGTTGATGACCAGTGTAGACCTGAGCTGGAGGACCTGTTTTTGTGCTGTACCTCCCTATGACTCTGGCTGTAAATGTGATGAACTATCGAAATAAAGGGAAACGTGAAATGTGGAAAGTTGTTTTAGTCCTTTGGCAGTTTCCAAGTCTAAAACTTCGAGGAATTGTTAGCACTTATGTGTGTAATAGTTATGATGAGGAACCCTTCTGCAGCATTTTGAACTTGTTACAGAGGCAGCTTCTGCATTGACTTCAAAGAAGGGAAATAGCTGTGAGTGGTTGGAATATTTGTTAATTTGTGTACTTATAAACATTGATTTTTGATGGCATTGACAATTGTTAATCCATGGGATACAGCTCACTTTTTTCAGTTTTTTTTTGTGAGTCTTATGAGGAGTGCAGTGGTATCCAGATCATGATTCCATAATGCTGCAGGATCTCCTATCTCAGTGAAGGACCTTGCTGTGGGGTTGAACCCCACTTTAGACCACATTTTTCTTGAGCGAACCACACTAGACAAATCCAGACGCTTTTCAGTGGGTCAGCTATGAGGGTAGGCACTTTGTTGCTGACAGCAAATTCTGGGACAGATAAGCTCATATAGCTGAGATAAGTACTTTTGTAACATCAAAATAAGGTGGACGGAATTACTACTAAGAAGTCCAATTTGATAGCTTAAGAGTGAGTAAAGTTTGCTTGGCTACATCACTAATCTGTTGTTGAAGCTGCTATGAATTTACCATACTCCCAATGTGATATCTATTCTTGTTTTTTAATACATTTAATTTATTGTTTAATATTTTACTGTTAGATTATCAGTTGAAGCCTAATAACTTGAGCTAAATGTGTGAACAAAATGCAGAAACTGGGTAGATATGAATTTCCTTCCCTGTACAATTTTTTAAAAAACTGCTTTTTTTGGATCATGCTTTTTTGACATGTATGGATTTTTTTTCAGCTCCAATACAAACTTGTATATTGGGTGCCAACACTCAAGAAACCACAACATATTTCCCCACTATAGATGGATGTGAATTGGCAGAGAACATTACATATTTGGGTATGTTTCATATTCTTGTAAGTTGAATTGTTCATGTTACAGTAGTGTCCATGCTTTACTGTGTTTAGTATTTTATGATCTGATAAACTGATGTTTGGTTTCAAAAGTCATACTGGATGTTTTTAATGCAAATTGGTAGGGTGTTTCTTCATTGTTGGTATATTACACTCCTATAGGTCGGAAAGGTGTTTTTACAGGAGCATCAGGTTTACAAGTTGCTTACTTGAGTGGTACAGAAGCCCAGAATGATCCTGCACCTGCTTACTGCTTTACCTCTAATGATGTGACAACATTAAAGACGTCATTAACTGCGAGCTCCAAATTCAAGGGTGTGGATATCCTACTGACATCACAGTGGCCAAAGGGAGTATGGCAATATGGAAACAGTCTGGTCAGTTTATTACCATCAGATGTTATAATTTTCTTTAAAAGGAGCTGAAAATTGAAATAGCCAGATTGACAAAGTATTTATTGTATTTATGTACTTAAGTATTTGCATAGAAGTGCTGACTAGTAAGGGTAAGGATGGAAAGACCAGGGAACCCTGGATATCGAAGGTTTGAGATGTGTATATATATTTTTTTATAAAAAGAGGAAGCATTGCAAGCATAGAGTGCTAAAAATGGGGGAGAGCCTCTAGGAGTATAGAAATAGAAACAAAAATTAAGGAACTACAAAATAGCACTGGCATATAAGGTTAAGGAGATTTACAAAGGCATTTTGAAAGGATGTTAAGAGCAAGGCTATAACCAGGGAAAGAATGGGGATCTTCAGGGACCAAAAGGGCAATCTGTGCGTGGGGTATGGTCTTGAATGAATAGTTTTCATATGCATTTGCTAATGAAGAAGACATTTTAGTTGGAGATTTCAGTTTTAGATGAAGATTTCAGTTGGGATGGTGAAGTTCTGGAGAGTGTTAAAATTAAGTAGGAAGTTTTAGATGTTTTAGCTGGCATAAAGCTGGATAAATCCTCGGGACTTGATGAGGTGTATCCTAGACTGCAATGGGAGCCAAGGGAGGCAACAACTGGGGCAGAGATATTTGAATCTTCACTGACTGTAGGTGAGGTTCCAGTTGACTGGATCACAGCAAACATTCCTTCATTTGAGAAGGACAGCAGTGATAAGCCAAGTAATTATAGGCCAGTAGTATAATGTCAGAGCTAGGAAAATTATTGGAAAAGAAAATTGAGGCATAACATTAATGTAAACTTGGGGATAGTCAAAATGGATTTGTTGGTGGTGGCTAATTTAAATAGCCTCTCACAACATTTAAGAAGCATTTGGATAAGCACTTGAAAAGTCAAGTGGGCAAAGTGCTGATAAATGGGGTTAGTATAGATAGGTATTTAATGGTCAGCTTAGACACGGTGGGCCGAAGAGCCTGTTTCTGTGCTGCGTGACTCTCACTATTCAAAAATGCTGATGGGTTTGGCATTTGGCTCGGATACGATGTTTCTGACACTCCCCTAAAACTTACTGGGTTTATGAGAGTATGTTTTTGTAATATTGTACAACATCTTAAAGGTGAATTTAAAGTGTGTTGTAATTTTAGTAAGAATAACATTCAATAGTCTGGAAAATCTGCCGATTTGGCACCACCAAAGTCCCGAGCATGCTAGATTATTGTGGTTTTACTGTAGCAAGTGATGACTTTTTTGTTAATGTCATTCCAGTTTTTCCCCTCTTTGGGGTTACATTTGAAACTAAACTGAAATAATTTAAACATTTTAATACAAATGTTGGAAATTGTAAAAGTAATGTAGCATTCTTGTGAAAAATGTATGACTAACCACATCAATATCTTTGACAGGAAGATGTTGATACAAAATCGTGTGGCTCTGTTGTCATAGCAGATCTCGCATCTACCCTAAAACCCAGATATCATTTTGCTGCATTGGAAGGAGCTAATTATGAAAGATTACCTTACAGGTATCGTCACTTATTCAATGCTCTACTTGTCAATCCCTATATTAATTATGGTTGCTTTCCTGCATTTATCACTTGTACATCTGAATTTTTTTGTTGGAGCTAGCAGAACCTTGTCACATCTATTTTGCAGTATTTTATGAAACTATTTCGGTTTTTGGGGCTGTTTGGGAAGGAAAATATTATTCTCATAAATGTTATTACATGGAATTATGATGTATTTATTTAATTTTGATTCTGTTAACAAACAACCAACTGAAAGATAACTAAAGATTCTTGCAATATATCCACCCTAATGTTTAAAGCATCTACAATGGCTGGCTGTATTTGACTTCCTGCCAACCAAGACTGAGAATGGCAATGAACTGCCATTAGACATTTGGTGTTGGAATTATTAGATATGAGTTTCTAAATTATTTTAAATTATTTAAAGTTGGGTTATTCAAAGGTAATAGATTAGAAATTCTTGCACATGAGTATCATTTTTGATTTAAACCCAAGTCTCGACAATAAAACTGCATCAAATAAACATAGAAAAACTGTAGGGCAAAGGCAGGGTAAAATATTGTTACATTCTAAAGCATAGCCAATTGTAATGCATCATGGACAGTTTTACATTTGTTAATATGTAAACTAGTTTGAGCATAAACTTGTGGCATAAAATTAGTATTTTGGCTACTAATGGTAATCTGCAAATTTTATTTAAGAAGAATGTTGTCCTGATGTATGGTGTATATCCTTAAAGATAAATAGCCTGGTATATTGCCACCTGAAGTAAAATAATACAGGTCCCTCAGCTGAATGAATATTTTAAATGTCAGAGCACTGCTGCAGGTTTGCACCGTAGGATTAATGCAGCCATGTCTGATCTCAACCTTGAACCATCTGTCAGAGCTTTTGTACGTTATAGGTCACTGGATGATAGGATGGAATGGCTGGTCCTTGTCCTTTTTTTAGTCCAAACAAAACTTCTAGTACATGAACCAACATAATAAGCTGCAAACAGGATTGCTTGAACCCAAAAACATATTGGTCTGTGTGACTTAGAATTGTAGTTTGCTGTGCATGTACTTAAACTAATTATGATTAAATTGACATTTTGTTTTTCTTAAACTTAGAAACCATGTGATACTACAGGAAAATGCACAGCACGTCACCAGGTTCATAGCACTGGCAAATATCAGCAATTCTAGTAAGAAAAAGGCAAGTAAACTCAGACCTGAATTACCAGCGCAATTAAACTTTTTGACAGAACACATCTGCATTATCATTTACATTTTGAATGTTTTCAGCAAGTTCATTTCCCATTGTTTTTTTCCAAATTAGTGCATGTACAGTATAATCTTGTTTGCTTCTAATAATAAACTTGTCTAAAATATTATCTGCTCTTCTAGCAGTGGTATAACCCATTTATTCTAGATTAATTTAAATAGTGGCGAGGAACTTCAGATATACTCATTGAGCATGCTATACTCGTGACAGTGCAATTTCAGGGCTGTTTATTCTGTAATTATGGTGTCATTTATGATAAAGGAAGTTTGATCAGCTGGAAAGTTGGGCAGAGCAATAACAAATGGAATCTAATCCTGACATTGAGGTGATGCATCTTGGGAAGGCAAACAACGAGCATAATAAAATATTTCTAAATAATAAATAAATATTTTTAAATAATAAATAAATATTTTTTAAAAGTACACAGTAAATGGAAGGGACCTATGGAATATTAATGAACAGGGGGACTTTGGGGGGAGGGTTACACAAGAAAATAGGAGCAGGGGTAGGCAATCAGGCTCTTCTAGCCTGCCCCACTATTTAATATGATTGTGGCTGATCTCTGCTGGCCTCAACTCCTCTTCTGTGCCATTTCTCCATAACCCTCTGTTCCTCAACCTATCAAATATCTATTCACCTCCAGTTAAAATAGTTACAATAATACAGCTTTCAGCACCCTGAGAAGAAATTTCTACATGTCTCAGTTTTAAATGACGGGCCCTTTATCTTGTGAACTGATGCCCTCCAGCATTTGGAGTAAAATGTACAACAAGTTCTAAATTCAAAAATAATACATTTAAGTGTGGAAGTTTGTTTCTAGAAATCTTAAATGAGAGTGGCTAGTTGAATAAAGTGATCTAAAAAGATGAGCAAAGTGATAAATGTTATTTCCTTTTATTAAAACTCAAACTACATGTTATATCTTGATTGTATCTAAAACTAGTAATAAATAATTGCTGTTTATACAAACCCACATTTATTTCTTTACTGCCATCTCTCAGAATCTTTTGGATCAGTTAAGTTTAATTATTAGAAGAACTGTTGAAATTATTCTCCATTTGCAATGTGATTTTCTATTCACAAGCTAGGAATCATGGGCTTGGCCATGCAAGGCTGAAAATAATGATCCTATTGGCAGTAATCAGGAAACTGATGGGTCAAGCTAAGGAAGAATTTGTCACTTGATCATTTGAGTAAGCATGAAAAGAGCCTCTGAGAAGCAATTAATCAGTTTAGGGAGTTGAAGTTGCTGAGGGGTGACATTAAAAACAAGGATAGTGTGGATGATAGAGGCATCCTTAAAAGTACTCACTAGTAAGAAATCACTGTATGAAATTTTAAAATATTGCTAGAATAAGTTCCAGTTCAAACTACTGTTTTTTGTGACCCATTTGCTCAAAATAATGATATCAAGATATATAACCTGGGTTATATATGCTCAAAAGTATATTAACATGTTACTTGTTGATTTTTACTTTCACAGTACTTGTATGCATTTAATATCATACCCATAAGTTCCATGGATCCAACTGAATTAGTGAAACAACCTCAAGATGTCACAGAAAGTCCATATAAGAAAATGGCCAAGGAATTTCAAAGAACAAAATTGGGGGAATCTGCATCCGTAAGTATATATGGAAAACCTTTCTTGGCATTTAGTTCTAATAAAAAAAATTCTATTAACTGGTCTTGAGCTTAAACAAAAATAAAAAATGCTGGGGAAAAACTCAGCATGTCAGGCAGCATCTGTGGAAAGAAATAGTCAATGCTTCAGGTCTATGATCCTTTGTCAGAACTTAACCTTTATGAGTTTGTTTCCCCTCCTCGCAGGTCCTGAAAGACAACAAGCATTTAGTTATCTGTGGTCTAGAAAACAACTTCTTGGCGGTGTAATGTGATCCCTATTTTAATGGCAATTAAAACCTTTCTCACCGTCAGAGCCCCAAGTCTGTATACTCTTTATCCATATGGTTATATATTCAAGCATCATAATAGCTTACATACTTCTGTGAACTTTGAGCAAGTTGAGAACAAT
This sequence comes from Rhina ancylostomus, assembly GCA_030265395.1. Taxonomy (NCBI): domain Eukaryota; kingdom Metazoa; phylum Chordata; class Chondrichthyes; order Rhinopristiformes; family Rhinidae; genus Rhina; species Rhina ancylostomus. The sequence goes on along the minus strand of JARFYF010000051.1, from coordinate 32,605,295 downwards.
TTTATTTCAAACGTCATTTGCTTTTGTGTGCAGATGGGAAATTCCATTATTTCATTTGGTTAGATCTTGATATCATTATTGGCATTTTTCTCTGTCAGTTCCTGTTATTATAGAACATAGATCAATACAGCACAGTACAGGCCCTTCGGCCCATAATGTTGTGCCGACATTCTATCCTGCTCTAAGATCTATCTAACCCTTGCCTCCCACACAGACCCTTATTTTTCTAACATTCATGAGTCTATTTAAGAGTCTTAAATGTCCCTAATGTATCTGCCCCCACAACCTCTGTCAGCAGTGTGTTCCACGCACCCGCTGCTCTCTGTCTTTTTAAAAAAAAGAACAACAAGACTTAGTCCTGACATCCGCCTTATACCTTCCTCCAGTCACCTTAAAATTATGTCCCCCTTGTGTTAGCCATTGTCGTACTGGGAAAAAGTCTCTGACTGTCACTCAATCTGTGCCTCTTGTACACCTCTATCGAGTCACCTCTCATCCTCCGTCTCTCTAAAGAGAAAAGCCCTAGCTCATTCAACCTATCCTCATAAGACATGCTCTCCAATCCAGGCAACATCCTGGTAAATCTCCTCTGCACCCTCCCTAAAGCTTCCACATCCTTTCTATAATGAAGCGACCAGAACTGAACACAATAATCCAAGTGTGGTCTGACCACATTCTATAGAGCTGCAACATCACCTTGCGGCTCTTGAACTCAATACCCTGACTAATGAAGGCTAACATTCCATACACCTTCTTAACAACCCTGTAGACCTGTGTGGCAACCTTGAGGGATCTATGGATGTGGACCCCAAGATCTCTCCCTTCCTCCACACTGCTAAGAGTCCTGCCATTAACCTTGTATTTTGCCTTCAAATTCAGTCTCCCGAAGTGCATCACTTCACACTTACCTGGGTTGAACGCCATCTGCCACTTCTCAGCCCAGCTCTGCATTCTATCAATATCCTGTTGTAATCTACCGCAACATTCTACACTATCCACAACACCACCAACCTTTGTATCATCAGCAAACTTACTAACCCACGCTTCCACATCCTCATCCATTTATAAATATCACAAAGAGCAGGGGTCCCAGACGGATCCCTGCAGAACACCACTGGTCACTGACCTCAAGGCAGAATATGCTCCATCTACTACTACCCTCTGCCTTCAATGGGCAGGCCAATTCTGAATCCATACATATATGTACAAATGCCATACATAATTACATTGAGGGAGTAAAAAGAATTTTGATTTAATGTATGAATGGGTCCGCTGAAGCCAACTCGCAAAGTGACACTATGCTCTGGTGCCAAAAGGTTAACCCTCTCAAACTTATTTTTTAATATAAAAGCTAACTAAAATAATAATCAAAACAATATTGTCAATGGAAATAAAACATAAGCTTTACATGGTTGTAAAATGGATCGATGCAAGTCCAGGCAATCTTAAAAAGGCTCCCCTTAGAGAGGAAAAAATGTGCTATGCAATTGCATTTAGTGTAAACGAATGAGTTTGGGGAAGAACTAAAGATAGAACGGTAACTATGTATCATTGAACTAATTGAGGTGTCTGTTTGGGATGCTGTAATTGTTTCCATTATGAAGACAGGTGGCACGAATAGGATAACAAGATTAAAATCAACAAGAAGCAAAGCTATTAATCCTTGTTTCTGACTGATGACTTGTTTGCTTAGCTAGGAAGATAGATTTTCACAACCCCTAACATGTCAGCTGGTTACCAGCAGAAGATGTTAGAGAAAGGTTCAAAATCGTGCTCAATCATAAACACTTATCTCTGGCTGCTCTAATACAACAGATTTCCATTTGGGACAAAATCAAGTACAGGCACATTCCAGAAGACCAGGCTTCCTAAACAATATCACATTGTTTTCAAGGTTAGAGGAGGAACACATCTGTTCTTGGATAATGGAAACAGCCTCTCTATATGCCGAGTCGTCATAGTTACACAGCATGGAAACAAGCTCTTCAGACCAACTCATCCGTGCCGAACAAGTTGTCTACCTGAGCTAGTTCCATTTGCCTTCATTTGACCCATATCCCTCTTAACATTTCCTATCCATGTACTTGTCCAAATGTCTTTTAAACTTTGTAATTGTAGGCTAAATTTAATTGCATAATAGAAACAACCTCTCTAGTGTTAGCCTTTTTACACAGCTACATGTGTAAAAATCATGAGTACTAAATCATGAGTGTTCTCTTCCATTGACAGTTAAGTACATTGACCAATAAATTATGATAGACAGATGGGTGACTCTTAGGGAGTGCTATCACTTCTTTCCCTTGCTCCTCTCTTTAGCCTAAGCTCCTGAAGACATTGACAGCACAATTATGACAGCAGCCTTGGGACTGCAGAGAGGTTGGTGCAAAATGTTATTGAGGTCCATGAGGTGAGAAGCCATTGCTGCGCTCTCTAGAGATGGACATATGGTTTGAAGTTATCTGTTGTATCCTTCACATTCTGGTTAAAGTTCCTATTCCAATGCACAGCAGCAGAGAGAAAAGAGGTGAAGGGAGAGCAAGAGGAGAGCAGACAGCAATAAAGGAAAATCATGCCAGGACTTCACTAAGGATCTTGAGGCTCCCACTCCATTTGCCCAGGGAATTAAGGGGGGCTGCAACACATAGCAACCAATTGGATCTGGAACAATAAACATCATGTTACCATCATATCATACTAATTTCTGACAGCAATCATCTTTGCCAAGTGGAAGTCTCACCATTTCACCTTGCCATTTAACAGCATTACCAATTCCAATTCCTCTGACCAGTAATATTCTGGGAACATTAACCAGTAAAATACCTGAACGATGGATGTAAATACTGCAGCTGCAAGAAAACATTTGAGGCAATCAACTCCTTATTTCACAAAAAGCCATTTTGTAGGAGTTTTGAGAAAGATTCTCTACAGCTGCAAAGAATGCCCTCATTTGACTCTACAAGTTCAACTCCAATGGCATTGAAGACCACTCTTTCCCATTCAGAACATTTGGTCATTTTGGTAATGACAATTAGTTGATATCATAATTCTTCAATCAAGAAATTAAACTACTTTCATGACTGCATCGTATGGTTTACAGTTGGATCAAATACTACAAATTTATCTAAACCACAATTTACAAAAAGTTACTGCACAGATTTATTACCGGATTGTCAAGAACTCGTAGGAGGTTTTCATGGCCTTCATTCTGAATCAGTGTCGTTCTGCTGTCTGTATCATTGGAAATGGTTATTAGAGTCTGCAATGCCAAGTGCTGAATGACAGGATATTCAGAGTTCAATATATCCAACAGAGGAATAATTCCAGATATTTCAGTAAATGCAGAACGAGGCAAAACATCCTAAAATATATGGTCAAGTGTTAAATATTCTCACATTTTTAATTTATGATTGAATGAAAGTCTGCAAAAA
>JARFYF010000051.1:32570602-32580773 GCA_030265395.1 Rhina ancylostomus | reverse complement strand
TCCTCATCCAAGTCATTTATAAAAATCACAAAGAACAGGGATCCCAGAACAGATCCCTGCAGAACACCACTAGTCACTGACTTCCAGGCAGAATACTCTCCATCTATTATCACCCTCTGCCTTCTGTGGGCAAGCCAATTCTGAATCCATACAACCAAGTTTCCATGGATCCCATGCCTCATGACTTTCTGGATGAGGCCACCATGGGGAACTTTGTCAAGCACCTTACTGAGATCCATGTACACCATATCCACCGCTCTACCTTCATCAACTTGTTTTGTCCCCTCCTCAAAAAACTCAATTAGGCTCATGAGGCATGACCTGCTTCTCACAAAGCCATGCTGGCTATCCCTCATAAGACGATGCTTCTCCAAATGTTCATAAATCCTGACCTTAAGAATCTTCTCCAATAGTTTGCCCAGCACTGATGTAAAGCTCACTGGTCCATAATTCCCAGGATTATACCTATTACCTTTCTTGAACAATGGAACAACATTTGCTATCCTCCAGTCCTCTGGTACCACTCCTGTGACCAGGGAGGATGCAAAGATCATTGTCAACACCCCTGCAATCTATTCCCTCGCTTCCCGCGGTAACCTGGGATATATCGTGTCCGGCCCCAGGGACTTATCTATCATAATGTTTTTCAGAAGTTCCACCACCACCTCTCGCTAAACCTCAACATGCTCCAGCACATTAGCCTGTTCTTTGCTGACCTCACATATGTCAAAGTCCCTCTCCCTGGTGAACACTGAAGTAAAATATTCATTAAGGACCTCCCCTACCTCCTCCACCTCCAGGCACCCCCTTTATCCCTGAGCGGTCCTACCCTCACTCTAGTCATACTCCTGCTCTTCACACTTGTGGGGTTCTCCTTAATTCTACTCGCCAAGACCTTCTCATGTCCCTTTCTCGCTCTCCTAGGTCCCTTCTTAAGCTTCTTCCTGGATACCTTATAATTCTCAAGAGCCCTGCCTGATTTTTGCTTCCCAAATCTTAAGTACGCTTCCTTCTTCATCTTGACTAAATGTTTCACATCTTTTGTCAACCATGGTTCCTTCACAATCCTCAGGGGCAGAGAGTTCCAGAGACTCACTATCCCCTGTATCCTGCAACCTAGGCGTGACTGCCTCCCAGTAACCCCTGTCTATCATCTCCTCAGTTTCCTGAATGATCCAGAGTCCATCCACTTCCAGCTCCAGTTCCATAACACAGTCTGTAAGGAGCTACAGCCGGATGCACTTCTTGCAGGTGTAGTCATCAGGGACACTGGAGAACTCCCTGACTTGCCACATCCTACAAGAGGAGCATCCTACTGTTCTGCCTGCCATTCTCACTGCTTTAACTGTGCGAGAGCAGAGAAAGAAACAGAACTTACGAGAACCTCACCTTGGCCTCTGCTCACTTCCTCCGCCTCTTCACGCCAAAGCCTCAAGGTCCCAACTGAGCCACTCCACAATAGCCGCTCCACTTCAGCTTACCTTCTTTTCGTTGGCTGCTGCTGCCCAATTAGGCCAATCAGCTAATCACGAGACTTGCTCTGTTAACAGCTTCCCTCGCTTGCTCTCTCCCCACTAAAGTGAAATTTACCAGCAACAAGACTTGCTCTGTTGAAACAGAGGAAGAATGAAGCTGCACAGATCCCTCAACATTGACCTAAGCGTTGACGTTGGACATGTCACTCCCAGCCTGTCACCCTTCCAAAGACCTCTTCATAAATTTCTGGGATTGGTGTCCACATTGGGAGAACCATCCCACAGATTAGTGAAGTGACAGTCTGACATAGTCAATTTCACCGAATTGTGCCTTATAGACAACAAGCTGGGCTCCTTAACACTTCCTGGGAATGTTTTGTCCCACTGGTAAGACAGACCCACCAGATGGGATGGCATAGTGGTGTACAGGTGGGAAGGTGTATCACTGGGCATCCTCACCCTGATTCCTGGCCCCATAAGTCTCATGGCATCAGTTCTATCATAGACAAAGAAACCTTATTAATATTCTTCTCATATTTCTCACCTTACACAAGAGGACACAAGAACATAGGAGCAGGATTAGGCCACTGGGCTCCTCAAAGCTGCCCACACCATTCAATAGGATGTGCACTGGCCTCAGCTCCTGTTCCAGTTCCCCACAACCCACAATTCTTCAAATACTTATTGATCTCTGCCTTAAATATATCTGATCATCTGGTCTCCACAACACTCAGGGGCTGAGAGTTCCTGAGATTCACTATCCCCTGAAAGGTGAAATTTCTACACACCTCAAGTTTTAAATCATTGGCTCCATATCTTGTCGTTATCTCTCCTTGTTCGTGGCTCTCCCACTAGTGAAAATATCTTAACATCTGCCATGTCAAACCCCTTAGGATTTTATATGTTTGAAAACAGTCACCCCTCATTCTTCTAAGCTCCAAGGGATGCAGACCAAAACTGCCTATGGTCTCATGATAGGACAATCCTCTCATTTCAAGAATTATACTGGTGAATCTTCTTTGGACTGCTTCCAAAGCTACTATATACTTTTTTTTAGTTAAGGGGACCAAAACTGCACAGTATTCGAAATGAGGCCTCTCAAACTGTAACAAACTGTCCCTATTCTCAAGCTCCAATCCCTTCACACTAAAGGCCAACAGGCTGTTTGCCTTCTTAACTACTTGTTGGACCTGCAGGCTAGCATTTTTGTGATTCATGCACTAAATCACCTCCATCTCTGTGAACTTCTGAACTACACTCATTCTCAGTGTCTCTCCATTTGGATAATGATCTGTCTTTGATTCTTCTTACCAAGGTGCATGACCAATGGTACATGGTTTGTAGTTCCCCACACTAAACTCTATTTGCCAACTTTTTGCCCAATCACTCAATCTCTCTGTACCCTGTTGCAGAATCACTGTGTCCTCATGACAACATGCTCTTCCACCTACTTTGATATAAGCAGCAACCTTGGAAAACTTATATTTTGATCCCTCCTCCAGGCAACTCACTACTTCCACCATCTCCATGGCAGTTAGCAATGGACAATAACCGTTGGCCTTGCCACTGATGCTGAATCCTGAAAACTGACTTAAGAAGTTAATGCATTGGTGAATTAACAGTTTCCAAAATTTGTTGGAATTAAGAAATAAAATATTCCTGCCGAGTTATTCAGACCTCCTCAGTGCTACAGCTGCCCAAAGCTCCAGTAGTCTAAATTAACAGAACTGTTACCCAAAGGGCCCATAATAATTCCACTCGATTGCCTGGCATCAGATTACTAAATAGTGAGAAATGGCCTTTTACTTCCTTACAAGGAAAGTAAATGTCTGGTTTTTGATCAAATAGCATTAACTAATTGTATTCTTTTCACAGAAGCAGGGTAAAAAGCCCCAAGAATTGCTTTTAACTTTTTTATTGAGACTCTGGTTTCAGACCTTCGGTTTGAGACCTTTATGCTTCTGCTGTGGTTCAGTCGTTAGCACCTACACATCTGAGTCAGACGTTTGTGGGTTCAACTGGTCCAGGGATCTGAGAAGAATGTCTAGGCTGACCCTCCAATTCAGCACTGAGAAACTGCTGCCTTGCTGGAGGTTCTGCATACCTGAAGCGAGGTTGCAGCCCTTCTGGAAAACAAAGATTTCCTGGTGCCATTTAATGAGAGCGGGGCGTTCTCTCCCATTTTCCTGGCCAATATTTATCTCCCATTTATCTGGTTATTCTAAAGTTGCTGTAAGTGGAATCTCTGTATAAATTGGCTGCCAAGTTTCCCATACCGGAGTTGCTGGCGACAGTTCTAAATCATGTCACTGGCTGTAAAGTGCTTTGGAATACATTGTGGTTATGATAAGTGCTTGAGAAATTCAAGTCTTTTTACTCCTTCTCTTCCATTGGAATGTGGGAAACAGGAACCAGGAAAGAGAAAATTGAAGAGGAACTCTTCACACAGTTATACTTCTTCACGTGACTGGCTGGGGCAGTAACCGTGGGGTTGGAGTGGTATAACATTGAGGTTATCTGCATCGTGCTGAATTTGAAGTTGGAAATCAATGAGAATCCAAGTCACTATACCACATACCATCAGTGTCTCAATAGTCAACACTGACTAGCATTTGTATAAGTATGAATCCAGTACAACACACTAAAAACTGGCCTGGTGAACTTCTAACGTGTCTGGAATGTGCTACCTCCAGCTTTTGCAAGAGCTTATCATATTCAGGAAGCCAAATTAAAGGTCCCAAATTAAAGCAACGTAAAAGCAGAAGTAATATGAAGTTAACACCCACTTCTGCAAGTACAAGGCCTGAAAATACTTTGCAGTCTTTCACAGATTGATTCCCTCAGATGAATCATAACCTCTTAAGTTCATGAGACACAGCCACCTAGTTCCTGTTTGTGCACATTTCTTGAAGCCATTCTTTATTCTTGATTTATCTTCTCGATCAGGATACAGTGAATAATAATAAAGGTCAAAAGAGTTCTACAGGCATCAATATAAAATGTAAAAGACAAAATAATGTTTTAGCAGAAAAGCTTAACTGAGAAAAAGTTTGTATTAACCTTTCATCTGCTATAGTTTTTGCTCTTTCTTTAAAAAAAATCAAAGCCTTATATTTTCCTACTTTTTTTTATATTGTTGGCACATTCCTTTATATATTCTAAAGCTTACAGTATACTTTATAAACCAAAGACAAAAGAAACTGCAGATGCTGGAATAACAAACAAAATGTTAAAAGGACTCAGCAGGTCAAGCAACATCCGTGGAAGCAAAAGGGGTATGTTTTGGATCGAGACCCTGCGTCAGATACTGCTTGATCTGCTGAGTTCTTCCGGCATTCTGTTTTTTTTATTTCATAAAGCAGTTCATTTAAACAGAGATTGGATTATTCAAAGTTTCTTTCTTTGCAACAACATCGAAGGTGATGGGAAAACAATAAGTAGGTTGTTATTGGGACAGGGTGGATATTGGGAAGATGGCTTAGGAATCTAGAACAAGTGATCACAGTCAGGGGTTGGCCATTTAGGACTGAGGTGTGGAAACGTTTCTGAAGGCAGATGATGGTGAACCTTTGGAATTCTCCACGCCAAGGGCTGTGGAGGCTCAGTCATTGAGTGTATTTGAAATAGACTGTCCACACACATGCACAGAGACAGACAGACACAATCACACAAATGCACACAGAACACATACACTTTACTACACACATGCATGCAAACACACACAGGCACACATATACTAACACAAAGCTGCAGGCATGTATGCAGACACACTAATATTTACATGCATACAGACACACACAGACACGTGAGTGCAAATAAATAGATGCCAGCAAAATAAATGCACATACACAACCTAACACAGACACACGTCCTCATGCAAGCACACACACAGACTTGCACAAATATGTTCCCCCTCACACATAGACACCCACACATGTACAGATACGTACATAAACATACATCACAGTACTACCAAGTAGACCCACATAACATTGTTCATATATACTCCACGTTCACTCACACATACCTCATACAAACCCATGTAACAACTAGTGCACTGACTTCACACCAGTCATAGTCACACGTAACATTCTCTTGTTTCACCACACTCACCCTCTCCAAACCCTCATCAAATCCTCAATATACCCTCAGCACAGTCCCTAGCCTTAACAAACCGTCAATGCACACCCTCAGATTGATCCTCTATATTCTGAAGGTTCCTATTTCCAATCTGGTGTCAGCAAGCAGCCTCCTATATGTATTAGGCATCAGTGTTAGTCAGTGCCAGCCTATTCCCTTCTTCCTCCTCAAGTCTGTTCAGTGCTTCTACCTAACACCTAAGACATGTCCAACAGGATCCATCCCAATCAAGGCCACTGCTTCCTGTCTTGGTTCCACCAGGTCACATGGAAAGGCACATTCACAATGTAATGGACCTCAACTCTCTGGAGTTCTTCATCCTTCTGCCTCTGACCCTGCATCATCCAGGTCACACAAATGACACTGAGTTCAGCCCTAAAACAAGCACTTAGCTTCTCTACACTCTGAACTGTTTCTGCTGATCCCTGTTCTGTCGCCTGCTCCATGCGTGACTGCTCCTTTCCCCCCGTTCTGTTTCTGTGGCACCTGATGGCAGCCTTTAAATCTTCTGCTGTTTGCTCGGCTATCCCCACCCTAATCCTCTGCTTGGTTTCTTCCTGCTTATACCGACTGCCATCATTTACATTGTTCACAGACTGACTTAAGTTGGTCTCCAGCTGACCCCATTTTCCCTGTCATCCTCATGCACTTCCTCTAACCTCTTTCTAGATCCTTGCTCCTCCTCCAACTCATCACTCTGCTTCCTGAATGGAGAGGTAACAATTTAACCTCCAATACTCTCTCTAACCTTAACCCTTTCATCTCAAAGCCTCCAACTGGGTTCTACCGATGATGCAGTCGTATACCCCTCTGGTGAGTGACCCGCTCACACTGTCTGACTGTCTTTGTAGCTGAGAATCCACCCCTACTGCTAAGGAATGGCTTGCAGCTAGTCCATCTCTGCTGGTGTCTCATTTGTCTCCATGGCTTTTTGTTCCTCATTTGCTTTTTCTCTCAGCAACAAGCTGCAAATTGTGCTTGCTGATGACCATATCTCCCTACCATCTGGCCTTAAGTACATCAGCAGTTCACTTGAACCATGTTATCTTGTCTATGCATCGGCCTCACATTTATCTCAGCGCCACTTGATAGATCACCGACCTACAATTTTAACTGTTAGATTTACTGTCATCACTACATTGAGTAACTCTTCACACAGGTGAGTAGTATCCCCCCAAACCCTTTTGTATGCAATTTACCACCCTGATATAATGAAACATGTACCCTCACCAAACCTGTCCAAAGCTTTATCTCACCTTCACCACATCCTCAATACAATCACAGACAGCACACATTTGCCATATCCGATCTCCATACTCTCTCACACAGATCCACACATCCAAATTACATGCACATGCTAAACTCCCCCTATATGCATAGCTGCAGCAGAGCTTCACATGACCCCTCCCTTCTCGCTCACTGCCCCACAGACACACGATGTGCGTACAGACACACGATGTGCGTACAGACACGGACTCACTCGCATACACAAACTACCCCCAACACACACACAACCCCTTCCCCCCCTTCCACACACACACTGATGCATAGCAATAAAAGAAAAAAAGGAAATGTAAGATAGCAATTCAAATTCACAAGGTTGTTAAAGCCATGTAAAGTGAAATATTAACATCCTTCAAGAACTGTTGTAGTGTTTCAGAACATTGCTGATTTTGATTTTTGTTGCTTTGTAACGTTTAAGGATTAATTTAACCACCCGGGGCAGCAACAGTTCTGCAAGAAATGGTTTGGCTTGTTGGACCGATGATATAATGCAGAATACAATGTCAAATGCTGTGGTCACCTTGACTGAAATATCTCAGGCTGCACACTTGGCTGCTCAGAAACTTCTGTTGTTTGCAATATGCCATGCCCCATTTGTCACTTTGATACGACAGAACAAATTATATTATCCATAAAAATGTCCTCTCTCAGGCACACAGACAAAAAAATTTGGACCTTGTGATCACACAAAATTCTCCTTGAGGAGTAGATCATAGTTCTTTGGTGGCAACAGGTAGATTTTTGGAACTCACCAAAGCCTTTGGTGACAAGCACAATATCAATACTCTGTAGTCTTTAATGTTTAGAATCTTTTTTTTAGAATGTTGAGATCTTATTGAAACATATAAGATCCTAAGGGAGCTAGGGGCATGATAGGGTAGATAGAGATGTTTTCACCATTGGGAGAGTCTCAAACAAGGAGATGTAGTTACTATATAAAGGGGCCATTATTCAAACCAGAGGTACATTGGAATTATTTCTTACTGAGTGTGGTGAATCTTTGGAATCCAGTATCACAGAGTATCATGGTGGTTAGTTCAGTAGAGTTATTGAAATAGGAGGTAGGTAGATTTTTGAAAGATTGGGGAATTGGTGGCTATCACAGAGGAGGAGCTGAGGCCCTGGAGAAGTTGGGCCATGATCATATTGAATGGTTGGGCAGGCTTGAAGGGCTATATGACCTGCTCCTGCCCCTATTTTCTTATGCTCATGTGTTTCAACGTTTGCCTTTAGTTTTTTTGTTTTTGCAACAACTTAAAACAAGTTAGTATTTCTTTCCTCTTTCTACACCACACTGCAACTCTTGCTGCCTTGACTGAGAGAACAGGTAGGAGTTCTTTTAGTCTATAATCCTTCAGAGAGGGGAACCTACCATCCTTCCCTGATCTATTCTGTGCATAACACCCAGACCCACCAATGTGGTTGACATTTAAATGCCCACTGAGGTGGTAAAACAAACCATTTGATGGGCAATAAATGCTGTCCTTCCCAGTGATGCCCAGATCCCAAAAAAAACTAAATAAATAAATGAGATGTGATCTTAGTGAAGCATACAAAATTCTTAGAGAGCTCAGCTAGGTAGATATGGTGAGGATGCTTCACTGGACTACCGCATCTAGAACTAGGAGTCTCAATCAAAATAGGAGGTAGGTCATTGAGGACTGAAGTGAGGAGAAAAGGTGGGAAATCTTTGGAATCCACCACCTCAGAGGGCAGCTTTTGACTGCATTCAAAACAGAGATCGATAGATTTCTGGATTTTAGAGGAATCAACAGGTATGGGGTTTGGTCAGGAAAACGGTGAGGGAGGTCAGCCACGATCTTATGGAATGGTAGAGCAGGCTTGAGAGACAGATGGCCATTTCTTCTCTATCTTCTGTCCTTATGCATTGCAGAAAGAAGGATGTGCATTTCTATCAACCCTTTTGCAACTTCTGGATACCCAAAGGTATTTACAGTTGATTAAATTCCTTTGAAGTTTAATCACTTTTGTAATATAGGAACTGTAAGAATAGATCGGATCTCACTGGACCTGGCTCACATCCCCCAACCCCCACACCTGCTATGTAGTCACATATACCTTCTGAACCTACATAGCTCCTTTAATCCTCCCAGACTTGCAGCTGCAGCCGTTGCATGAGTCAAAGCAGGCTGCAACAGTGCCTGGACCACAGATGCTGGATTGCCCTGACGGCCTTCAGGGTTCACTCTATCCGAGGCCTTTTGCACTGTGTTCAAATATCTCCAGTGATCAGACATTTAAAATGGAGGTTAAGTTATTTAAATACAAACAATTAAACACTTTTAATAAACATTAAATTCATTAGCCTTTGTGGTTAAAATTGATTCAGATATTAATACTAATTGAAATTAAGTACAATAAAACAAACTACATCTTTTTGGTAGAGTCTGGCAATCATACTCTATTGGGATGTGTGATTTATGATGGGATAAAGCTGAGAGCTTGGATACAAGTGCATCTGGATCCTCGGTTTGGGAATGTCTCTAAACTCAGTGGACTGTCCTGATGGATGCACACATCGAGCTTGTGGTTTCTCACACACTGCTGGTTAATGATCCAGCCCACTCTGATAATGACTAGATAATCTTATATACTGTTGAGAGATAAGTATTAGGCAGTGAACTTTGTCTTTCATCCGTAAACTGGTCTTCTTTGAAGTTATGCCAGAGAATGTGGACTTTATGCATCAATCTAAGAGGGTGGGTGGGGTTCTGTTGGTATCATCTGAAGGTAGTACCTAAGGCAGTGTGGCCCTGCGTTGCAGCCTACGTCTAATGCTCCTACATCCGGAGTTGGTCTGAACCCACCCCTTCTGCAAAACTGCTGCCCTCTGCCACACAACTGAGGGTGATTCCCAACTTGTTGACTTCAATATAACACTGCTTTTGGCACAGTGCTCCAGTAATTAGAACTTCTGCTACATATCTCCAGTGACAAGGGTTCAGTTCTGGAGCTGTGTTTGTGGATTTTGCACATTCTCCCTATAACATTGTGCTCCAGTTTCTTCCGACATCCCAAAGATGCTTGGTAGATTAATTGATTACTGTAAATCATGTGTAAGTGGGTGACAGGAATTCATGGGGACAGTAGTGTGGCGATTAGTATAATGCTATTACTGCATCAGCGACCCTGGTTCAATTCCGGCCACTGCCTCTAAGGAGTTCGTACGTTCTCCGTGAATGCGTGGCTTTCCTCTGGGTGCTCCAGTTTCCTCCCACATTCCAAAGACCTACAGGTTAGGAAGTTGTGGG
>JARFYF010000051.1:32329080-32342812 GCA_030265395.1 Rhina ancylostomus | reverse complement strand
ACATTGGATTTGCACATTGGACTGAACTATGTGCAGTCTACATCTTTAGGGCAACATTTTGAAAAGACCTTGAACTACCAACTAATGGCTATGATCAGCTATGCGGAGTTATGAAAGCAACAGCTGGAGCTTGAGCTCCAACTTGCTATTGCTGGTGTCAAGTCAGCACCTTGCATAGCTTGGCTTACTTATAACAACATAAAAGGGAGGCCATTCAGCCCATCGGGTCCATGCTAGTCCTCAGCAGAGCAATCCCATCAGTCCCATCTTCCTTCTCCTTATTTTCCTTGTAACCCTGCAATTTATTCTCTCTCTCCCATCAATTCTCCTTGCCACTTAACCAAGAGGTAACATCCAGTAGCCAATCAACTGTGAGAAGAAGCCAGAGCATCTAGCAGTAACCTGCATACGTCATGGAGGAGAACATGCAAAGTAGATAGCACCCAAGTTCAGGATTGAAGCCGGCTCCATGGAGCTGTGGGGCAGCAATGCTAATGACTATCTATGCCACCATATCACGCTGTGAACCACCTGCTCTGTAAATACATGGGGTGCACATACTCCTAAAGCCTTGTCAATGTGTCACTCACATGATCCTCACCAACACATACACATGTACATTGGTCAACAATCTGGAACTGACTTGGCAACTGAACTGACCAAACAACAGTCCAATTTCTGCAATTCATAGAGTACATTTTGCTTTTATCCATCATTGCCTGTTTTTTTTCTCTTCATTTTAGCCATCCACTGCCCTGACTCTTTTGAGTACAAAGCTTGTGGGGTAAATTGCATCCAGCATTGTAAAGACATTGCAAACATGAATGCTACAAACTGCCTGGGTTCTCCAACTGAAGGCTGCTTCTGTCCAGAAGGCAAACTGCTATTGGAAGGAAAGTGTGTCACTGAAGATGTCTGCACTCAATGCATGGATGAGCAGCAAGTTCATCACCAGGTACAAGTGTAACAACAGAAAGTAATATTTAAGATGCTGGTGCTGTTGAGGAAACAAATGAAACTAATGCAGACTTTGGACATCTCGGATCAAAACCATTGAATATGACAATTCTCAGCAGTACTCAAAAGGAGGCAATTTTAACCTAAGACTACCCATTGGTAACTTGATGGGATTGGTGCAAACCAGTTTCATAAACCAGTGGAGGTGAATGAGCAGGTTCACCTTCAATCGAACTCATGCCTTGGATTTTGTCTCTGATGGGATTCCTGTGGCTACACTGGTGTTTCACGCCATGTGCATCCCGAGGTCCCACCCCGCATGGTGACTCCAGGAAGCACAATGATCCACAATGGCCCATCAGACCATAGACAGTGGGAACCAGCGTCCCGCCCATGGACCTCCCTGAGAGTCTTCTGACAACTCCAGCTTTCAACACGTATGTTCTGTACTCCTGCACTGCATTGCACAAGTGCGGGTTTGGAATGTGCTGATGGACATGGGTTGAGTGATTGGGTGAAAACCTGCCAAATGCAGTGTAATGTGGGGCAGTGTGAGGTCATGCACTTTGGTAAAAGGAATCAAAAGGTGGATAATTATCTAAATGCAAAGAGACTGCAAATGTGTAAAATTCAGAGGGATTGAGGTGTTCTAATGCTTGAATCACACAAAATTAGCAGGCAGGTCCAACAAATGGTTAAAAAAGCAAATGGCATGTTGGCACATTGCAAATGGATTGGAGTTCAAGATTAGGGATGTTTTATTACAATTGTACGGGGGGTTGGTGAGGCTGCACATGAAATACTGTGCACAGTTTTGGTCCCCTTACCTTAAAAGAAAAGGATATGGTAATGTTGGAGGCAGTCGAAAGGAGATTGACCAGGCTGATTCCTGGGATGAGAGGACTGTCCTATCAAGAGAGGGTAGACAGTTTGGGTCTGTATTCCTTGGAGTTTAGAAGAAAGAGGGGTGATTTTATTCAAATATATTGATAATGTTGAGATTTTTTCACGTGGGAATCATGAACAAGGGAACATAACTACAAAATAAGGGAGTGGTCATTTAAAACTGTGGTGCACAGAAGTTTCATCTCTCAGGGGGCAGTGAACCTCTGGAATTCTCTTCCCCCTGGGTGGTGGAGGTCAGGTCATTAGATATGGTTAAGGTAGAGACAGATAAATATTTGAGGGTTCTGTGAAACTAGCACAGAAGAGGAGTTGAGGCCAGCATAGATCAGCTATGATCATTGTAAATGGCAGGGCAGGCTTGAGGGTCCTGGTTGCCTAATCCTGCTCCTAATTCTAGTAGCCAATGGTGGATGACTAGTAAGGGTATGAGTCAGGGGTCAGAGTACAAGTGAGGGTGATGGAGGAGATTCCTTTTGTAATTAAAGTGCCATTGCTTATTAAAAAGATTAAGTACATTTACCCAGGTTTGTGAGCTATGACAGTTTGACATCATTACATTTTTTTTGAAGTCAGCTCTGAAACATGTCTTGCTACCACTTTCAATCACACAAGATGAATATCCCTCCATGATCACCCCCTCTGAATTTGACAGTTCCTTTACCAAGAGCCCCTAACACGTGACAGAAATTTGATGCTGTAGCCTCTCTGGTATTTAGGGTAAGCATGAACACTGCCCATGTTTCACTCTGGATCCTTGACCCCTCCCAATGAGGAGGTTCAGTGTCTCTTCATTCAAATTCTCAGGGGAAGAGGAAGCAGTGTTGCACATTGCAGGACCTTAATAAGCTTTGAAAATAAATTTACAGGTCTTGCAAAAGTGTTTGGGCTTCAATCTAAAAATTAAATGAGACAAAGCCATGCATGCTGCAAACAAGCAAAGAAACCGAGATGTATACAACTTCATTTAAGGATTAGCCAAGAATTTAGAGCAATGCTTCAGAGAGAGTTTAGGAAGAGAATGTGGAGATTTTAGTTGGGAGGGAATGAGGCTTTCGAGAAAGTCAGGATGGCAATACCAACTATTACAAGTCTTCCAGAGAGAATTTCACAATAGAGGATAGGATGAAACAAAGAAGAAATTAATCAAAGAAGAAGTGAGTGAAGAATTGCATGTTTTGACATTTTTGTGGCAAATAATAACTTAAGCAAACATGTCATAGCATGGACCAGCGGAAGGCCTTTAACATATTTCTAATGTGCTTTATTTTGCAGTATTTGGATACATGGATACCTCAGCATGATCCCTGCCAGCTGTGCATGTGCTTGGGAAATAAACAGATCAACTGCACAAACCGGCCCTGCCCTACTGTCACTGGTAAAAAAAACTATCAGGAGCATTAGGAATGACTCTGAGCATTTAAATGAAAGAACAAATTTGTGTGGCATTAACTTCTTTGCTGGGGGGAATTTGTCTACTTAAAATATGCAGCAATTTCAGGCCTATAGTTTCCCAACAAAATGAATATTATTGTAACAGTGATTTCCAATCATTTCCCTAATTTATTAATGGCCTTGTCATTAATGGCCTTGCTTGAGTAAACATTACTAAAGGGAAAATACATGCTAGCAAGTTCATTAACATGACTGTTGGAGCCAGTCAATAACCTGAATAGCAAATCCTCACATTGATGTAAATCTTAACACTGGAAGCTCCCTTTTAAAGCCCAAACTAAGAAACTTGACAATCTCAGCAACCTGGGAACTGCAACCTTACCTTGTCAGTGTGAATGCTTACGCTAGCAATAGTCTAATGCTCTGAACTCATGTCTGTATGAGCTAACAGAACTATAAACTGTGACGGGAACATCATGCATGCAACTCATTCCGCAAAATTCAGTCATCATTTCCAAAACATGAAAGCTTGTTCTGATGGTTGATTTCAATCAATGAAATGTTTTTTTTCCCCTTCTTCCTCTTTCTAGTACCCACGTGTGGCGCCTGTCAAAGTCCAGTGTTAAAGCGGGTCACAGATGAATGTTGTCCACAGTATGAATGCTGTACGTATGAGCATTTCTAGCACTTGAATACAGTATTCAAAATACATTAATGCTTTATGATATCTGAGGAAAAATAGAGCACTGTAGTTTCTTTCTGCATAATAGACTTAAGAAACTTAAGGATATTTTTTGCAGTTTTTTTACATTGGTTACTACAAAGTGAAAGGATATTTTTTCCCTCATTGAGTTAAGTACAGAAAATGCTTTGCTTAAATGGGTGTTATTTTCTGGATTATTTAGCAAGCTATACTGCTGGCAAAGACTGTTGGCATGATGTTATAATGTTGAATAAGGTATGTTTGGAGAATGAAGGAAAGTTCGATTTATACTCACAACCTGCAAGTAAATTTTGCTAAAAATGCTTTGTTGTGTTGTGTTTGTGCTTTGATATCACTCATTTTACATGCAAATTGTTATCATTTATTGGCTGCATTTGGTTCTCTATTTGTAACCTACTGCAGCCCCAGTGTCATCTGAGATTACAGCTTCCTCCAGTCCAACCCACGTGCATATTTCTTAGTTTTATCCTCAGATTATTGACATCTTGGTCCTAAACTCTAAAATTAGTTCCCCTAAAATCTTCATTATTTTCTCTTCCATTAAGTTGCTCCTTAAGACCTTCAACTTTGATGAGGGTCACCAGCCCTAATATTTCCTATATAGTTTAATATCAATTTTGTTTAATGGCATTTTTCTGAAGCATCTTAGTATGTTTTGGTATGATAAGAGTGCCACATCAATGCAAAATGTTGTTGTTTACCCAAAGATTTGTAACTAAATCTTAAATGTGCCACCATCATAGCTCATTCATTTATGAACTGCAACAACAGCACTATACAAGGACCAGACTATACCTGTATGCCGCTGTAAACCCCTCTCCCCCCACCTTACAAACTTAACACAATGTGTGAGTTGTTTCATTCCATTCTGCCCTCAGAATTTGAAAGAAATCAGTCTCGATGTGGTATGGTTTCCAGGAGCCTTGACATACACTTCCTGACCAGGTAGATCATTCAGTAATTCCTGACAGAAACAAGATAGGAACAAACTTCTTAGTACAAAAGCAGAATACAATTATCTGAAGTAAAAGCAGAAAATGTCAGGAAATAGGTTTCAGGTTAGGCAACCGTTGTGCAGAGAGAAACAGAGACAGCCTTGACTGCCTTACTTCAGATGGAAGACATTAAAGATTCGCAGGTCTTAGCAGGTACAAAGCCAAAAAAGTAAGTTTCAAACTATACTATTGGATACTAAAATACTATTGGATACTAAGATACCATATTTGAAATTCGGAGACACAAGAGACTGCAGATGCTGGAATCTGGAGCAACAAACAATTTGTCGGAGGAACTCAGCGGGTCAGGCAGCTTCTGTGTTATTTCAGTAGGAAATGTATTCCCTACTAAAATAACGTAGAAGGCAACCTCAAGTGTTACACAGAGAGGTGCGTGTTAATGTCCTGTGACATAAGTTTAACAACAGGATATTTTGATGATGAAATAATTGTGCATTTTGTTCCATGCTTCATGCATTGTGCATCCTTACTTAAAGTTTAGGAGTAAGCCGCAGTTCTCTAATGATGGATATTCTTCATTTTCATAGTTTGTGATTTTCAATCCTGTGAATTGCAACCTATCCCAAACTGTGAAGATGGGAGCTTACTTTCACTGAAGAATCCAGGCGAATGCAGGGCAATTTATGAATGCGGTGAGTTTTTAGGAAAATTAGTTACTCGCTAGTGAACAGCTCTTTAATTTTTAGTGACAGAACTGCTACACTTAGTGTCACATGGAGTTGCAGTGTAAAGATCTTTTGTGTTTTTTTCTGTTTTATTTGTGATTACATCAGAAAGTTGAGACAGAGGAAAGAACTTGTTACAAATGTTTCTTTGCTCTTTTTTCCATGCATTGACTAGAAAAAATATCAGTTTACAAGTCAGTGTAATGTATTATATTTGCCTTTCTTTTCGTTTGAAATTCCTTAACTAAGTACAATATGTGGCATGCATTTTAACACAAGTAGATATTTCAGAGGTCTCTGCTGGCCTTGTGTATGGTGTAGATCAGAGAAAGAACCATAGCTTCTATTGGTTGAATACATGTTCCTAGTACAGACCTTTGCCCAACAAGAGAGAAAATTATGGGGAGCACACAAACATTTTTACCCTTTGCACTGTTGTCAACTAAGGCAACACAAATTGCTGTCAGCAGAGTGGGACAGATAGTTGGCTGGTCTTGCAGATATTTGTGAACTCTACAGTGCCACATCTTGAGCTGAGCCTACACTTTCTCATACTGAGCTACTGCTCTACCTGGGTGGTTGAACATTAGAGAAAGTTATTTGCCAAAGGGTAAAGCAAGCACTAATTGATTGCTGTGCTAATAAGTCTAACAGTTTGAAAGTCTATTTTTAGCACACAATTTTGATCCTATTTGTGGATTGCCATCTTTTGAACTTGCCTGGAGGTTCTAAATCAGAAAATTGTGTCTCTCAGCTGGTTATAGAGCCATACAGCATGGAAACAGACCCTTTGGCTCAACTCATCCACACCAACTGTGTTGACCAGCAAGCTAGTCCCATCTGCCTGCATTTGGCCCATAGCCCTGGTTTGTTGGAACTTGTGTGGAACAAGCTATGTAGATTCCACATGCCCACTTCCTGTGAAATCACTGAGTGTGCTGACTGTATTATGTTGATGGATGACTGACAGACCAATGGAGATTGACTGGCCTCTCCTCTTTCCTTATCCAGTCCAATGGGGACCACTAGCCAAAAGCCAGTGACCAAACATTCGCCTTTTCTCTGAGTGATTCCTGTAAGATGGACAGGCACAACCATTTTGGGTGAAAACCTGATCAGATTTTCAATCAGATCATAGTGTCATACAGCACGGAAACAGGCCCTTTGGTCCATTGTGTCTACCACAATGACCATCAAGCATCCAATTACATTAACCCTCCACCAGTTCCATTTTATTCTCCCCATATTCCCATTAACAACCCCATCCCCAACCCAGGTTCTACCAATCACCTACACACCAAGGGTGAGAGGTAACTGGAGTACCTGGAGGAAACCCATGTAATTACAGTGAAAACCTGCAAACTCCACACAACCTGTGCCTGTGGTCAGGATTAAACCCAGGTTGTTGGAATGTAACTCTACCAGCTATGCCACTGTGCCACGCTTGTTGCTTGATTACTGTTGAAACGTTGATGTGTTGGAAATTCTCCTGATCTCTCCTGATTTGCACAGCTCCAGGGCCTGAAATAGTGACAGGACTTCGATTCCATGTCAATGCTGTACTTTCTCCTATACAGCTGACCACTGTTCAGAGACCAACAGATTGGCATGTGGCTCCTTAATGACAGCTGGGAAAAAGCAATTAAGTAGCAATCAGTCCCATAATAAGTTTCTCGGAGATCATTCCGCCACAAGCTTCAATTCCTTTGCCAAGATGATGGGTTTCAGATTAAGATCTCCATCTTGGCCGCCTTGGTGGATTTTTTTTGTGTCTAAATATGTTTCTGAAAATTGTCCCCTAAATTTGTACAAAGGAAAATTAACTCTGAAAACAAGACAAAATAAGCCCATTCCATAAAACATGGCATTCAACAGAGCTTTCACCACTGTTCTGTGTTAACTCACTTTGCTACCCGGTGCTGATCAGAATGTTCCTCATCTGATGCCAAAGATCCCAATGCACCTTTCCTCATACCACCCCCTTCTCTCTAAAACAATGTGGTTTACTCATTCTCCAAGCTGGATGACTTGTCATTGATTGGGAATTAAATGTAGGACTGTTCAGTATGGCTCTGCCCCTCTGTTAATAAACATGAAGAAGGCGCACACTGCAATGGTAGATTGACTAATTGGGAGACATGATTATATCCATTCAGCATTGCTAGCCTGCAAGAGACAAGAAATTCTGTGGATGCTGGATGTATCTGGAGCAATACACAATAAGTGCTGGAGGAACTCAGCAGGTCAGGCAGCATCCACGGAGGGAAATAAATAGTTGACATTTCGGGCCGAGACCCTTCATCAGGACTCATGACTTGCTCGCCTGCAAGTCATGTTTATCCTCCAGCTGCCAGAAAAATTCTATATCCCAACTTTAGGTCTTGGACAATATTGGTGAGAACTGAGGCACTGTAAACCGCACCTCAAATAATTCTATTCACAGTATATGTGGCACTGAATAGCAAGCAACAAAGGGTCACAGTGAAGGAGTGGAAGTAATCGATAAAGTCTAATCCAAATGTTCTATTGTTTCCAGTCTGCAATAGGAACAAGTGTAAGAGCCGACCGATGAAGTGTCCACCACATCGTGTATTGAAAGCAATAGCAACAAAATGTTGTGACAGATATGAATGTGTTTGCAGTTGTAACAATGAAATTGTAAGCTGCCCTGCTGGATATTCAGTCAAGTCAGTAATAAATGATTGCAACTGCACCGTGTCCCACTGCGAACCTAATGAGGTAACTGAAGCTGTATGCTGCTGTCTTGAACCTAGTTTCTGCAGGTCTTGAGCCAAATGGCTCTGCAGGAAAGTGGATATCATACTGGTGATATTGTCAGGGGATGTACCTTTAAGAGATTAATGCTCTGACAGTGCCTTATTCTGTGGAGATGATACTGTGAGAGTAGGTTACTCTGACAGGAAGTTAATCCTGCAGGATATTATGGTATTACAATAAAGGCAGGTTATTATTAGGGGGTGCAGTGTTTACCATCTACAAAAGGCACTGTAGTTATTCAACTCCCGACAGCACCTCCAAACACACGACCCCTACCTCCCAGGAGGTCAAGGGCAGCAGGTGCATGAGAACAGCCCCACTTGTAGATTCCATGTTGCACGTCATTCCAACTTGCAAATACATTGTACTTGTGCATTGTCACTGGACTTAATTCCTGGAACTTCCCATCCAGTGATGCTCTGTGAGTACCTTCACCAGAAGGACTGCAGTGATTCATGAAGGTGGCTCACCAGAAATTATTCAAAGGCAATTAGGGATATGCAATAGATGCTGCCTTGCCGGCACAGACAGATCCCAGAAAAGTAATAGAAAAAAAATCTGAATGGAAGTTACTCTAAGGGGATGTTGCCATGAGGGTGTGTGACTCTGGGGATGAGACTTTTGAATGTTTCTGTGGGGTGGGGTGACTCTGGGCAGATGTGACTGTAAAGGGGTTGTGACTGTATGCCTGTAGTATGACCTAGAGGGATGTTAATGTAGAGGCTGTGTGACTATTGGGGTTGATGCCTATGGGCTGGAATGTCTGTGGGGCAGTGTGACTGTGAAGGTTTTATGACTGTTGGGTAAGATGACTGTGGGCTTGTGTGATTGTGAGGGA
Source organism: Rhina ancylostomus (assembly GCA_030265395.1). Lineage (NCBI taxonomy): Eukaryota > Metazoa > Chordata > Chondrichthyes > Rhinopristiformes > Rhinidae > Rhina > Rhina ancylostomus. Next base: position 32,333,536 of record JARFYF010000051.1, on the reverse strand, counting down.
TGTGTGAGTGTGAGGGGGGACTGTGTGTGAAGGGGCAATGTAACTGTGAGAGGATTTTACTCTGAGAGTATTACCATCAGGATGGTAATAATGTTCATGTTATCATGAGTTAGATTAAGGAGGAGAGATAATATTGACTGCATGTTACAGTAACATTATACTGAATGAGCATTACTGTGATTGTACATTACTGGCAATGATGTATTATCTAAAATGTAGGTCACTGTGGGGATATTCTATATGTGTCAGCTGTGGGTCAGGATAACACTGAATTAGAAGGATGTAGGTTTAAGCTCTATCCTGGTACTCAAGCACATTTTCCTTGCTGGCACTTCATTGTAAACTTTAAAGTGAGATGTTGGATTAAACCAACTTGATCTGATGCCATGATGGTGTGCTAGTGTGTGGGTTTGTTATCAGGAGATATTACTGTATCTGTGCATTACATGTTACATGATATACTAAGGTGCTGTTTTGTGTACATGACATTTGTTACTTTTCATGAACAGGTTTGTGTTCATAATGATGTTGTCTACATGGTTGGGAGAACTTGGGAGGAATCTTGTAAGGAATGTTCCTGCACCAACAAAAAGGACAGCATCACGGGGCTTCATGAGGTGCAGTGTGTTGCTAAAACCTGTAACAAGAATTGTCCAATTGTAAGTAAGGACACATATGGTTTTCTTACATATAAAAATTTCAAAGCTGAAGTGTATATAATATTTAGTTGAACTTGGAGGGTTCAAATGTGGTTTAAAATGTGGCAGCCTAATAGCAAGATTTAGCTGAGTATTTAATTAATGCAAAACCAGAGCTGTCAATATTGGACAAGGTCAGGCATGAGATTTGCAATCAACATGTTGACAAAGACTTCAAAGGAAGTTTATTACAAATATCCTTTTGACTAAATAGCAGTGACTGCATTGGTGCATCTTGAGCATGAGATGAAGTTTGTCTCTAAATCTGTGACCTTCATGTAAGGACCTTTTCTCCAAAAGTAGCACATGGCTCATGTGACCAGAGAATCAATGGCTTCATCTCCTGCTCCCTCATAGTTGCAAAGATCCATCCTTAGGCTCCCATACATACTTGCCTACCTACTTCCACTGGGTAACCTGATTACAAAATATGTCAGGTTCCTCGTATGTGTCAACACCCAACTCTGTCCCACCATCTGTCTCAATCCCTCCACTCACTTTACTTTGTCACACTACGTGGCTGACGTTCAATTCTGATTTGTCAGAAATTTTCTCCAAATAAATATGGGGGCAACTGAAGGAATTCTGTTTGGTCCTTGTTTTCCATTGGTCAACCTGCTTGTTATTTTAGAGTGGTGTTGTAGCATTCAATTGCACCCTGAGTCAAGATCCCTGTTCTACAGTTGCTCTATCACCAACCACAAAACATTAACTAATCCATCCCAATCTCAGCTCATCAATTGCTGAAACCCCCTTCCTCACCTTCTCCATTCCAACATGCCCATGGCCAGCATAAATTTGTGCCCAATCTAAACTTGGCTGACCCAATCCAATCTCACGTTAATCCCATTTATCCAAGATCCATGTGCACTTGTTCCATTTTCAAATCCCAACTCAGTCTAACCCCTCCCTGTCCCTGACAAATTCCAGTTTTGCAGTCCTTCAGGATGACCAAGCTCCTCCAATTTTGATCTCACTGGCATTCCCAGTTCACATTTGATGGTCATGTCTTCAGCTACCCAAGTCCTAGATCTGGAGTTCTCTCCCTAAACATCCTGCCTCTCCAACTCTCCTTTAAGATGTCCCTAAATATCCATCTTTTTGACCAAGCTTTTATGTCCATGTTCTGATTTCATCTTATTATCTTGACATCAAATTTTATTTGTTAAAGCTTCTAGGGAATGTTTCATGACATTAAGATGTGATGTAAGCACAAGTTGTGAATTTGGGAATCAGTTCCTGGACCACTGAGAGGAGATGTTTGAGGAGGAGCCTTGTGATGACTTTCCATGTGGCAGACAAGAGGAAGACCCTGCACCCCCCCCCCCAAATCAGGGGGTTGTCTCTCTTGCAGATTGTCATAATTTTGACATCTGTGAGGTGCCCAGACTTGACGTCCTCCTCCCACACAGGGGAGGTGAGGTTGTGAATTTGTGTCAGAAGTTCCTCTCCAGCAAATTTTCAAACCTCAGCAGGGCTGTCCTCTTTCATTATTATATGGCCTTTTCACCCTCTTGTTGGTCTATAGTTGACTGTAAGATGAATGTAGAAAGTATTCTGTGGGTCAGGTGAAAGACAGCTGCATCAAAGATAGTGGGTCAGTGAAAAGATTCCTCAAAGTGCACCTTTCACTGGGAATTGCCTACTTTTCTGTCCATTCTTGGCTTTCAATGGGATGGGCCCTTAAGTGTTTGGGCCACTGTGTTTAACAGTGCTGAAAAATCCATGTAGATTATGTTTATTAGCTAATTACTGGATATCTTGTGCTCTTTTCACCCACCATCTGCTCTTTAAGTCCTAAATTTTCTGTAGGACCTTCAGATGCCTCTAGGCTTGTTTTATTTTCCTCGTGGTGTGATAGAATTTCCAATCCAAGAGAACTTTGCATTCTTAATTAATGAGCTTCTGGATCTCCTGGTAATTCTCATTAAACAGGTCCTGGTGCTTTCTGATAGCGAAGCTTTTCATAAGTCTTCATAAGTGCTAATTATAGTGGACTTCAGGACACTATGGACACTTTGTGGCCTCTGTTGGTTGCAAGTAGACTAAGCACCATGAATACTTTGCAGTCTTTGTGGTTGGGAGTTAACAGGTTGTCTGTGAGGTGCCTACTGAGTTGAAAGGTACCAGAGTTTAGTATATTGTAGCTCATTATAGCACGATGCCAGTTAGATAGAAAATAAAAGCCTTCAGGCATTATTCATTATCTTGATATTCTCCATCTCCAAACTCAAATATCAGGAGAGTGAATCTGACAGCTGGATACATTTTCATTTAAAACAACATTTGGTACCCAAAAGTAAATGTTGAATTTGAGTCAATAACAATCATGTGGCCCATGATTAAAACAACTTGAGCCAGAGCTTGGAATGATTCCAGTGTGGGTAACTTTTCATCCATAGGGTTACAGCTACAGAGAAGAGGAAGGCGCTTGCTGTGGAAAATGCAAGCAATCAGTGTGTGAAGAAAGTATCTTACAAAGAGGTGATGCAGACCCTATCAAAATTATACATCAGGTGAGTGGGCAAGGCCCTTCCAGAAATGTTAATCAGTACATAGGATTTTTAAGACATGTTCCACAATGTGTTGAAATAATTTTTGTTTAGACATTTAAGTATCCTTTTACACATTAGTCTGAGGAGGTAAATTCCAAAATGACTAACTATTTTGGGGCAGATTATTCTGGACATAATTTTACATTGCTGATATTAGCTTGAAAAAAGTACTCCTTCAAAGTATTCAGGGACACATCTGTTGGCATTTGCAGTTTATATCTGTGGAGTGTAATTCCTTGTGGTTATCTTGCAGGCTGGTGATCAGTGGATATCTCAGAAAAATCCATGCATTATATTAGAATGCTTGGAAGTCAATGGGGAAGTGATTCAGCATGAAAAGAATAAGTCCTGTTCCCATATTGATGTGCCTAAGTGTCCTCTTGGTTATGAGCTGCAGTGTGACCAAATCACAGACTGTTGTCCTGTATGCCAATGTGGTGAGTTTTATAACTTATCCTCTGTTTACTTTGATGACAAAGATCCTCCATGATAAATATTTGAAAAGGCTGATCCACCACATTGATGTAGTAGCTAGTGCCATTAATAGGTAAAGTATATCAGGTGCTATTGCTACAAATTAAGAGAACACAGCCCATGAATCTTTCGTCCATTGAAATAAAAAGATGTAAATCACAAGCTGGACCTCCCTGAGAGGCATTCTGTGAGCCTGTAAATTTGTTATTAATCCTGAATTGCAAAATTGCCCCTGATACCACACAGAATATGTAAATGAAAATAAAAAGAGAGATGCTGGAAATCCAAAATAAAAAACAAGAAATGTAGGAAGACTCAACAGGTTAGACAGCATCTGTGGAAAGAAAAACAATTAACATTTCACTTCTTAAAAACTTCTGAAGTTCTGATGAAAGGCCCAGGACCTGAAACATTATCACTTTTTCTCTTTCCTCAGATGCTGTATGACCTGCTGAGATTTTCCTACATTTCCTGTTTTTAATACAGAATATGTACTTCTTTAAGAGAGTCAATGTTGTCACAGGGAACTGGTACCAGCCAAAGCTCCCTTTATTTTAGTTGACTGGCAGTTATTTTTATAACCCATTATTGTTCATGGCGTCATTGGGAGAAGTTAGCTGGACTGAGTTACTGAGGTTTATCTGTTATGGATCCCTCCAGTTGGAATGTTTCTGGTTAATGAATGGAAGGTAGATTTTCAGTCTCCCAAATGGTGAAGAAAATTGTTCC
>JARFYF010000051.1:31992940-32005405 GCA_030265395.1 Rhina ancylostomus | reverse complement strand
GCGAAACCAGTAGGCGGAGTGTGTGGGTGATGGTCAGCTGGAGTGGGTAGAGGAGGGGAAAGAAACAAGGTGAGGGGTTGGTTGGGACCTGGAGGAGAGAGAAAGGGACAGAGGGGGATTAGGTTGCCTGAAACTGGAGAATTCAATGTTCATGCCATTGGGTTGTAGACCACCCAGGTGGAATATGAGGTGCTGTTCCTCCAGCTTGTGTTTGGCCTCACCCTGGCAATGGAGGAGGCCGAGGACAGACAGGTTGGTGTGGGAATGGGGAGGGGAATTAAAATGGTTGGCATCTGGGAGCTCCAGATGTCCATGATGGACAGAGTGCAGGTGCTCAGCAAAGTGGTTACCTAGTGGTGCTTGGATAAAAATTCGGTTGTCATGTCACCTCAGCAAATGTCACCTCAGCATATTCTTGTGCAGTTTCCCCTCTTAATTCTATATTTGGAAAGGTTTACTCAAGCATAATAGTCATGTTGTAGAAATCTAGGTTCCTGAATATTGGCTTCCCTGATCAAGCTGTGGAACAGAGGCACGGATCCTCAATGAAGTATTTAAACTGGGGATCAATCCTACTTCTGCTCAGTCCTTTCCCAGTTCCCCTATCACATCTCTGTTCAAGGACAGAAATAAGTGGGTTAAAGGCAGGATGCGTTTAAGTTTCAATTTTATTTACATTTGCCTTCACAGTTGATGTGGATCAACTCAGCTTTCACGTGCCTCCTAACTTTGGAACAAATTACCGTTGTAACATTGGATAGTTATTGCAACTTGATGTGAGAGGTGAAATATAGAAGTTACTATCTGATCCTGGCATCCATCTTCCCTGGGGTAATCAGCAATCTGAGAGTTAATACAGTAGCTTTCTCCAATTTTATCTTTCCATCAAGTTTAATATTCCTTGGCAGGGATGCAGGGAGACAATTTGCCAAATACTGCAAATAACTAACAATCCTCTAATGCTCCCATGCTTTTCCATGGAAGAAGAAGGTCAAAGCTCATGACCCTTTCCGTTTTGGATAGCTATACACTTGATGTCTTGAAAGTGCTAATGGGAGCTTGAGCAGAATGGTCTGGAAAAGCAGTATTTATCAGATGAATCATGATCATCTGTAGTTCAGCACATTAAGACCTTCACCCAATGGTGAACTCTGGATTTGTTAGTAATTCCAAGGACATGCCGGTAGGTTAATTGGCTACCTATTACTACAGGTAAGTGGCAAATAAAAATCAAGAGAGAGTTGATGGGTGTGTAGAAGAAAATAGTTCCAGGGTTATAGGGAAAGTAAAGATAGTGGGAATGGGACCGATGGGCCTCCTAATGCATCATAACCAGGACATTGGTAAGTAAAACCTAAATTTTACCATCATTTGATAGGATGGAGCTCATTGGTGTTATGCCTCATTTGCATGTTATTGGATAATGCAATTCCTGTTTCTTGCCAATAATATTTTGTATACATCATGTGCTAAGTTTTCTATATAGTATTTACAAAAACATGTGAATCATTTAAATTTATACATACCGCAGCAATCAATTTAATTCACAATCTCCTGAGAACTCTACTATCTAATATCACCAAAGTATCTTGTTTCCAGCCATTAAGCTTAAAACAAACATTTGGCTAAATTTTCACACAACATAGCAAATCAACAAAACATTCCTTTATAAGCAAAGTTATCAGACTGTTATAAGACTTAAAATAGCACATTGTATTTGTAGATAACCAGATTAAAACAGTAATGTTTCACAATAAAATAGACTGTTTATTATGTTCTTTGCTGCTTTAGGAATTTAACTTTAGGAAACAAAAATTAAGATGAGATATTTCAATTTTGAGCATAAGAACATTTTTGCAAGATGAGCTTTATACACAAAGTTAAAGAGTAATAAATTGTAACAGAATCTAAGTAACGCGCTCTCTGATCTGCTACAACAATGTTCTTAATCCCATTCGCTCAAGAGTATTAAATATTCATTTAGAGTCACCTTCTCCCCTGGCTAACCACATCGTTCTCAGAATGGGCTTGAAAATTTAGAAGCAGATAAAACTTGAATTTATGTTCATAAGTTATCAGACCAATAATCAATTAATCTGTTTTTTTTGTTAATACTGCCTGTGGAAAGAATGTTGACCAGGACATTTTTTGCATCACTATGGGCGATCTCAAAGATGAAACAATGAAAATTTTTCTCCTCTTCTCCAAACAGTGCTTTGGAATCTCTGAAGCACTCCAACTTAATGAATTATCTGAAGAACATGCATCACTGACAAAGCAGCACTTTCTCAGTACTTTGTGTATGCCTAATGATTTTGACTATAGTAAATTTGTAAAATATGTATATTAAACAAATAGTTATGATCTCCATGGACTATATTCCATAATCCTATTTGTTGTCTATGTAAATGTGTGTTGTCGCTGCATGATCCCTTTGATCATAAATGCACATTATGATAAGAACTTCAAATAATCTACACACACCTTTCAGAGCTCTCTGTATTTCTCCTGTACTACTCTACACTCACATTTATGTTACTTCACTATAGATAAGTAATCCATTGAGGTGCATAAATAACATTAACTACACTTACAGATGCTCATATTTCTCAGGTAATGAGTCTGTGCTGATGAATCAGTGCTTCTGCACATTCAATAACACATAAATAGAGAGGGCACTCTGAATTTACTCTGTGTGGAGAACTCCAATAGCCAAGGGCAGGATGGCTTGGTAGCAACATCAAAGACTGAGCTGGCCAAGTTCTAATGAACAGGGCTGCCACATTGGCTCTGCAGCAGGTAGTGAGCAAACTAACCGGAGGGATAAACCTAATTGACCTCTTCCTCACCAATCTACCTTGTGACAGATGGACAGTATCGGTCTACAAGAGCAATGGTAGAAAAGACCACCACATATCCCTTGTGAGGGCAATGTCCTGTTATCATACTGAGGACACCTCCATCTTGTTATGTCACACTACTATTCTACTAAACAAGATAGGCTCAGAACAGATCTGGTTACAGATTTATAAACTGTTAGTAGTGATGTTGTTTACAAGATAAATGTCATCTAGGACCCATGAGAACAATGCTTATCTTCAAACAGTGTTGTGGGACCCTACACTTTGAATTGAATAGACAGACAGAGCACTGGTTTGAAACCTGTTCTGAAAGGTAACACTGTTGATGATATTGATAAGTCAGCCTGGGATATCAGGTTGAATTTCTTAATCACTTTAAGTATGTTTTGTGCAAACATTATTGAGATTTGGACTTCGTTAGCAAGGCCAGCATTAATTGGCCATTGACAATATGCCTTGAGCAATGTCCTTGAGATGCTGATTTTGATTTTGACTCAATGATGCTGAAGGATCAGAGATTTACTTTCAAGGCAGGATGATGTATGACACGGAGGGAAATTCAGGTGATAGCAACAAATTTGTCCACTGCTGTACTCTTATAGGAAGTAGCTGTTGTAAGTTTTGGAAGTGCTTTCTGGTGCACTGGGGACCAGATTCACCTTTGTCTTTTTAATTTCTTGACCAGCTTTAGTTAGAGGAGGCTCGTGAGCAAGATTAATCTGGGATGAGATGAGGGGGATGAGCAAGAACTATTCCTTTCTCAATATCCTTGATTGGGTGAAAATCAGTGAAGGGTAATGTTGAGCTAAGCAGCTGATCTGAACAGGCAGTTTCATTCCTCTGTTTGTTAAAATACCTCCAGGAAGTCTAAAGCACAATGTCTAAACTTGGCTTTATGTGTGGTAAAACTATCAATAACTGTGATAAAATTCAATATAATGTCCAAGAGAACTATGAGAAACTGAATGCTGCCAAATAGCTTTGGAATATAATTCACCAAGTCATGTTTTATCAAGTGTTCCAAGGCATGGTGTTTCAAAAGATGGAATGGTCCAATGCTTAAAGTGTTGAAATTCTCAGGCTGTTTGGACAACTCATTACTCACACTCAAAAATGCCACTTGTACTGTGAGATGTACTTTCTGCTGTATTCGTACAAGAGTTTCCATTCACAGAGAAAAAAGACAATGAAGCAAGCTGAAAGTCTTCTAACAGAATTATAACAATGAACAGTTAACAGTGATTTTTTTTAAAAAGAGAAAGTTTTACTTGACAAATCTCATGGAATTCTTTGAAGGGCAAAAAGAGGTTGATGTAGTAGATGTAATTTATCTGGAGTTCTAAAGAACCTTATGCAACATGCCACATGATAGACAAATGGATAAGCCCTGTTTCCATCCAATGAGTCTGGGTACTGGCAGCAAAATAGACAGTGAGCTATCCTCAGAAAAGGAAGGAGGGCAGAGGGTTAGAGTGCAGCTATTCAGCATGTTAGAAAATAAAATATAGTTGTGCGCTAAGACCATTGTAGTTCTACCTTCCTTCTCATTATCAATGGAGACCTCAGGAAAGCTTAAATTTTCAGATGATACTAATTGGTTTGGATGTTTAGTTAATATTAGTGGTGCAACAGCTAGCACTACTGCTGTCCAGCTCCACAGATCCCGGTTTGATCCCATCTGGCATCAGTACATTTAGCGCAGTGCCTGAAACTGGGGCAGACACTAGGACGAGAACCACAACTTGCAGTCTCAGGAATACACAACTTTGAAATCTGTTGCTTTTCCCCAGTGAAAGGAGTGTTGAAGAGATGTTTTGGAGAGGTCTATGGCGGTCCTTTCATGGACTGAGTATTGGTATTCAATCCTCAGTGTTCCAATCAAAATTGATTCAAGAATTTAAGTACTGCATGGAATCCCAATTTAAGCACTTCAATGGCACTTGTGTAGGGTACTGGGCTGTGTTCTGTAGGGTTCAGGTACCAAGTGAGAGATGGGTTCTTATAAACTTCTAATTTCCTACTACACTGTCCACACAGAATAGCGTATATAATAAGCTGAAACCAATTGGCTTTGCTAAGACCCTTAAGAAATATTTGACTTTATTTGTTCTCAAAGCCTGACAATGTAGCTCATCAGAAGAGGATATTATCTTTTCAATAAATTTCAGGTTTAAACAGCATCATTTAATATTATTTGCCACATCTAACAACACGGTTTCCCTGCTAATCAATTTAATAATAGCTTCTGTTTCAATGTCATCATTCACAAACCCACATTTGATAAAGAATACCTCTTCCACTTTACCAGATGAGTGGCAGGAGTTGAAAAGTTACCCTTGATGAATAAACTTCTCTTTATCAGAATATTACCTTTTCTAAGGAGTAAATTCCTTTGCTGAGTTCCTACGGGTATTACTTTCCATGTTCCTCTCGTCAGTCCTTCGAGCTGTCCTCAAAACATAGTCCACTGGGGCCTTTGTACATTGAGTCCTTGCCCACAGCAATGACTACCTTAATACCAATGCATAGGGAATACCTTCCCCTCTCTCATTTCCTGTCCAATTTATTAGCCTAGCTATGCATGACTGGCCTGATCTGATCTTTATCTTCAAGTTCTGTACAGAGGAAGAATACTTTTGCTTGTGGAATTGTAATGGAAGCATTTCTGTCCTCTATCATTGAGAAACCTCTTTCCAATCTTGGTTTGGCAATCTACAGTCTGACATGTCTAATTTAAATTCATCGTCATAAGAAAACAGGGATGTATTATTGAAGTTAAAAATGACGTTTCTAATCTTGTTTAAAATGGGTGATAGATTTCTCCTCTCCTTGCAATACAGATTCCTTGGTGGGTGGTAATGTTGGGGGTTGGGGAGAGGCTGAATATTTGTCAATAGGCTATTTGACTTTAAGGGGTTGCACAGCTGAGTCTGATCCCAGGCTCATTCAGCCTCCAGTTCAGATTCTATTTCACTGCTCTTTCTACAAAACTGATGTCTTTTACTTCTGGTGTTTTTCCAACATATCTCCCCCATGGATTTTACATCGTTCCTAAGGTTTGATGTCCGTAAGTGAATGTAACACTCCAGCAGTAGCCTTATCGATGTTTTATAATGGGTTAGAAATCTTACTGCTTTTTCACTCTGTCTTCATTAATAAAGCATAAAGTAATAAAGATTCTGTTTGTCTTTTTAATAGAATTCTCAGTTTTTCTCATCACCTTCAGAGGTCTGGTTACATGAAGCCCCAGGTACCTCAGATCTTGTGCCTCCTTTAAAATTGTGCATTCAGTTCATCTCTTCATTCTTTGGAATAAAATTAAACGCTTCACAATTCCAATGTGTTAACTTTCAACTGCCATGGATCTTCTCATTTACCAGTCTTTCTAAATCTGTCTGAAATCCGTAACCATACTTCTTACATCTACTGAATTACTGAATTTCTGGCCATATCCAAACTTGAAATCCCCTTGATTCATAAGTCTGTGTCATTAATAATGTAACGAAAAGACTGTCCATTCTGATGTAGCCAGCCCCCAGAGAAGATGATGCATATTTCCCTCCATGTTAATAAACAACCATTCCTCACATCTCTCAGCTTTCTGGCCCTTACCCAACATTATTTCTCCCCAGTTCCTCTCCCTTTAATTTTCTAGGCTTTAACTTTGCTAACAAGCCTATTAGCTGTTAATTAATCAAACATCTTTTGATAACCCAGATTCACAACAATAACTGCAGCATCCTCATTACCCATCTGTGCTACTCCAAATAAATCAATCACCTTGATCGGATGCAAAATAAAACAGAAAATGCTGGAAGTACTCAACAGGTTAAGCAGCAAGAAAGATGGAGAAACTCAGTACGTGTTTCAATTTGATGACCTTTCGGAAGAAACTTGTTAAAACATTTGATTTTTGTAATCTTCATACAGGTTGTCATTTATTAACCCAGATTACTTCATATTCCACTAAATTTTATTCCAGGTTATGTTCTCTAAATAGTTCTAATCCATCAGTAGTAACCTGACCCACCTACATTTGTCAGGTTTACCCCACAACTCATTTGTTACAGGAACATTTGCAATCCTCTGGCACCACCCTCACATCCAAGGAAGGCTGTGAAGTCTTTGTCCACTGTATTCAATTAGCTTGCCTCATTAATCCTGAGTCCATCCCATCCAGATTAAGTGACTGTTCTACTTGAAGTGCCAACAATATTTCATGTACCTCTTCTACCTCGTTTAAATCACTTTCAATCCTGTGTCATTGAAGGATTCCCTTCTTTAATAAAGACAGATATCACAACTCCATTTAATACCTCTCCACATCCTCCTATTTCTACGGTTGTCTTTTACAGTCACTGATTAGCCCCACCCGCCCACTGATAATATTTTTTACTATTTATTTACAAAACACTGTTCAATCCCATTTTGTACTACTGCTAATTTAGTCTTGTACTCGTTCTTTCGATCTCTTATTTCTGTTTTGAGTTCTCTGCATTTTATATTTATCATAAACCCAAACTAAACTTTAGCGCAAAGAATTTCTCATGTGCAAGGTCCTTAATGAGACAGACAACACAGACATTGAGTAGACTTAAGAGGCAATGAATGAGTCTCAATCGATGATGAGGAGACCTCCAGAAAGAGGTATTGTAAGGACATCAATATCAGGAAGAGAAAGACCTTGCAGGATGATGGATAGATCTCCAGAGAGAGAAACAATAATCAGGGAACATATTAATTGGCATTTGGAAAAGTTTTGTATTGATATAGCATGGATTTGTAGCTCTCCTTTATCAACTCAAAACTTCTGAACTTTTGAGTGAATAAGGAAGTTAATGAAGGCTAAAGAGAGATGGTGCTTGTGCGGATATTCACCAGGTATTTGATAAAGTTCTACATAAGAGACTGAATTAAAGTGCCAACGACAACACAGATAAGAGATGGGTCCAAGGCAGAAAGCAGAGAGTAGTGGTAAGTGGTTGTTTGTTTGTCAGAATGGGACCTGGCAAAGATCATTGGTTTCCATAGGTCAGTGCTGGAACCACTGTGCTTTTTGGTATATGTTATTTACAGGCATAGGTATGTAGGGTAAAGTTTTCAAACTTGCAAATGACTCAAAACATGGACATTGATTAAACAGCAAGGAGATAGTAATAGCTTTCAAGAAAACTTAGGCCAACTGAGTGGGCAGATAAGAGGCAGATGAAATTTAATACAGAGAAATGAGAAGTAATAATTTTATGCAGAGTGTATTAGGAGAGACAATAAATTACACTATTCTAAAGAGGAAGCAGAAACATGTACATATGCATGCATTCTTGAAAGTGGAAGGATATGTTGAGAGAGTTATTAGTAAAGTCTATGGGATCCTGTGATTCGTAAATGGAGACATTACAAAAACAGGGAAGTTATATTGAATCTGTGCAAAGGCTGGTTAGTCTACAACTGGAGCATTGCTGGCCCCACAATCTGGAAATAATGTAAGGGTCCTGGACAGTGTGAAGAAAAGAATGGGCTGGTAGTTTTGGTTATAGTTAGAATGGAGGATCAGAGAAAGTTGAAAGGAGATTTGAAAGAAGTATGCAAGATCGTGACAGGTTTAGAAAAGAACATACAAACATAGGGAATAGGAGCAGGAGTAGGCCAACTGGCCTGCCAAGCCTGCTCAGCCATTCATTAAAATTATGGCTGATCTGGCCATGGACTCTGCTTCACCTACCTGCCATTACCCTTAAATCCCTACATTGAAAAAAATTATCTAAAGTGTCTTCAATACATTTAATGAGTTAGCTTCTGCTGCTTTCCACAGATTCACTACTCTCTGGGAAATGCAGTTTCTCCTCATCTCTGTCCTAAATATACTCCCCCAAATCTTAAGGCTATGTCTCCTGGTTCTAGGCTCACCTGCCAGTGGAAACAACTTTCCTGCCTTTATCTTATTTATCCCTTTCATAATTTTATATGTTTTCCTTCCAAAGTGCATGACCTCGCATTTACCAACATTGTTCTCCATCTGCCAGACGCTTGCCCACTCACTTAACCTATCTCTACCTCTCTGCAGACTCTCCACATCCTCTGCACAATTTGCTTTTGCACTCAGTTTAGTAAATAGGAGAAGCTCTTCCCTTTAGCAGATAGGTGAAGGACCAGGGGGCCACAGGACTATTTTTTATGCAGAGGGATATTTTTTACAAAAGGGATGTGACAAAAATGTTACTTAGATGGAGGTTAGGATCTGGAATTCACTAATTCACTAGCTATAAGCATGGTGGAAACACAGTAAAAAGGGAATTGGATAGGCATTTGAGAGAGGATAATTTTAGGGGTCATGGAAAGGGAATGGGGGAATGGAAATAATACAATTGCTGTATCGGGAGGGTGGAGTTATAATTCTATATTATTCTCCAGGATGCAGGAAGTGGCTACAGTTTCCTTGTGATATGGGAACAGTGCACAATTGGTGTCAGCTGGCCCATCATTTTACTTTCTCCTTATGCATATTGTAATTCCATTAATTCCTATTTATTGTTTAGTAAAGAAGTCTGTCCCAATTTCCTCTACTTCACTTTACTATCATCTCCTCAGATCAGATTATTTTCTCTTTGGTTTACATGGTTCTGCAACTCCTCCTTCCACAGCTATTTTTCATCTGCTGCAAATTGCCATCCATTCATTTCAGCTTCTTACCTCCTTTAGCAATTTACCACATGCATGGTTCAGATTTAAATAATAAATGATGCTTTTGAGAGATGATGGACAGAAAGAGAGAGGAAAATGCAAGGAAAATATGATAGATATTAGAATAGATAATGTTCATACCCTGAGAAAGGCAGGAAGGGAGAGAGAGGGGAGAAAAGAAAGCGAGAGAGAAGTAAGGATACAGATAATGACTTGACTTCAAGAGAAAGTAGTGCTTCAAGAGCTGACAAAATGATGGATGGAGACCTGGAGAGGGGCAATTCAAATTCCTTGATGGTGGCAACAGAAAGCCCTTGCTAGATGATGAGGAGAGAGAGAACAAAAATATGGAAAATGGACTATAATTTGGGTCAGTGCAAAATTGTCCATTTTGACATAAAAATATACCATCATAAGAGGTCTCAGAGCTCAGAGTGACAGAAGGATGGATGTGAAGAGGATGTTTTCTCTTGTGGGAGAATCTCAAACCAGGGGTCACTGTTTAAAAATAAGGGATCACCTATTTAAGATAGACATGAGGTGATTACGTTTCCCCCTTTGAGAGGGTTGGGAATCTTTGAAACTCGTTTCCTTAAAGAAGAAAGTTTGAATATTTTTAAGGCACAGCTGGACAAATAATTGATAAGCAAGGTTGTGAAAGTTTACTGTGGGCAGTTGGGAAAATGGTGTTGAGATTACAATGAGATTAGCCACATTAAAAGGTGGAACAGGCTGGAAGGGCTGAGTGGCCTTCTACCAATTCATTGTTTCTTCAGAAGGTAGTGGATGGACCTCTGAATGACTGATGACTAGACCTGGAGAGCTGATGGCTGAGTCTTAAGGGAGATGATGGATGAGAGCAGTCACCGACCACAAGTAATGCTCAAGAACAGAGCACATACCCAAGCACGTCCCCTGTTATCGTTTAAATAATGATGCATACCAATCAAGCACCAATAATTGAGATGTAAATGTGTATTTTTTGAAGAATGAGCTTTTAAACATAGGATAATTCAAGATCAGGTTTCTGAAACTTAAATTTCTTCACTAAAATTGCAACAGAGGTACTTCAAACTATTCAACACTGGATCAGTCACATGTGCAGGGAATAATTTACCCGCTATTGTAGCAATAAAGCTCATACCTGTAATTTCATGCATTCCAGTCTGGATTATATTGGATTATTTTGCAGAAGTGGTAATATCAGGGAGGTCCATAAAAACAAAGGTGCAGGGGACTGGGAAGCCTTGGGGTCTGTTTCATTCTACAGTGGCTTTCCTAACTTTCCCATCAAAATGCTGGGATAAATTATCCATTTCAGTTTAAAGTTTATTATGTTGTAAATATCACAGGTGCTGATGCAGGCAAGGTATATTAAATGTAGAGCAGGAGGGCCCCTTTCATTTCCTCTAATTGCAAAGAATTCTTCCGTGTGTGAGGGGCTAATGAGTGCTTCTGAGCTACAGCTTCTAAATGTTTCCAAGGCCAGCTGCATTCTCAGGGCAATGGCATGACTAGGCTATGCCTTCTTGTGCAAGGTGTTTCTTCTGTTTGAGGAGATATTTCAGTGTTTCCTTTCTGCATGGAAGGAGGCCATTTTGTCCCATCGAGTCCAGACTGGCCTGCAGAGCAATCCCCTTCCCCACTAATTTTCCCTGTAAATCATTTTCCTCACAATCTCATCAACTCCGCCCAGAGTCCACCCCTCACCTGCACACGAGGGACAACTGGCACAGCCTTAATCACTACAATTTAGCAATACTATGCCCTTGTTATAGTGCTTGATCACTTTGCACTAAAATGTTTTTTTTGTTCAAATTGTGTTCTTTCTTGAAAAAATTGTGTATAACATGCTTAATTTATGTTTTTACTTGTGAATGCTGCTTATATGACACTATGTGCCTGTGATGTAAGTTTTTCATTGCACCTGTGCATAGATGTACTTGTGCATGTGACAATAAACTCGACTTTGACTTTGATTCACAGAGGTTAATTAACTGGGAGGAAACCGCAGCACCTGGTGGAAGTCCATTCAGTCACAGGGAGAATGTGCAAACTCCACACCAGCCCCCGAGGCCAAACAGAACCTGGATCCTTGGAGTCATGGGGCAGCTACTTCACCAGCTGTACCACCATGCCATCCAGGGTTGAGAGTTCAATTGCATAATGTCCACTGAAATCTGCTTTTTGTCTAAGTTTAATCTAAGTGTAATTCAAGTCACTGTAGGAGATGGGTGACATATCAGATATCAAGCTGCATAGATTAGTATTTTACTATAAACTTGGAGCCCAGAAAACACTATTACCAGGATGGACAGTGCAATATTCTTAGTATAAAAGTACAAAGCTACAATGATTAAAGGAATAGAGAAATGAGTTTATGCAGTACCTTTTGCTCCTCAGTTCCTAAAGGGACAGTGGTTGAATTGTGTAACTAATTGTCAATAATGAAATATGACTAGGGACAGCTCCCAGTATGTAAGGATACTCTTCACCTTTCTGACATGCACCAATGGAGCCTAGCTTCCTAAGATTCGTACTTTGTAAGATGAGATGAGCTGCCTGGAAAGTTAAAGTGCAGGGTACCGGCACCTAGATCTGATCAACACATTACTTACTTGGTAGGTCTGAGCAGAGTCCAAGGCCTACAAAATAAGAAAAGTAAATCCACGAATGGAGAGAAAGGATATCTTTAACCACGTGGGCATTACATTTTACCAACTCCTCCCTAGATCTGTTCTACCTTCCCCATGATACCCACTGGGAAGAGTTGATCACAGTGGTTAGTGCTGTTCTCTCATAATTCTAGTGACCCATGTTCAATCCTGAGCTCAGGTGCTGTGTGTGTGGAGTTTGCACATTCTCCCTGATTTGAATCAGGAGTAATATCTCCCAGATATTACTTAATCTTTCATATTAAAAG
>JARFYF010000051.1:31552713-31564207 GCA_030265395.1 Rhina ancylostomus | reverse complement strand
TTTCCACGCAGAAAGTGGTGAGTATATGGAACGAGCTGCCAGAGGAAATGGTTGAAGCAGGTACAATAGTATCATCTAAGGAGCACTTGGATAGGTACATGGAGGGATGGGGCTTAGATGGATGGGAGCTGAATGCAGGAAATTATGACTAGTTCGGTGGCCACCATGGTTGGCATGGACTCATTGGGCTGAAGGGCCTGTATCTGTGCTCTATTGCTTTATGACTCTGTGATTAAAAAAAGGATTAACCCACTTATTTAAAAGGATTAACACCTCCACTTAAAGAATGAACAGTGGAATGACATAAGAACGGTCACCTATCATTTTCAGCAATATTTGCTCATTTGGATTAACAAAGCAACCAAACATAGAGGAAGTGTATTTGCATGGATTGAAAACTAACTGTCACATAGAAAACAAAGAGTTGGGTTGGAAAGTGGGTCCTTTTCAGGCTGGAGGGATGTAACTAATGGAATCTCCAGGGATTGGTTCTTGGCCCTCAATTGTTCACTATTGACCTGGAGGAAAGAATAACATGTAAGGTTTCTAAGTTTGCCGATGCTACAAAAATAGATGGAAGAGCATGTCGGGATGAGAACATTGTGATTCTGCAACAGGAGATAGACTGATTGGGTGAAAACCTGGCAAATGGAGTGCAAAATGGAATAGCGTGAGGTCATGCACTTTGATAAGAGTAACCAAAAGACTGATTTTAATCTAAATGGAGGGAGACCACAAATTAGTGAAGTTCAGAGGGGTAAAAGTGTTCTGGTACATGAATCACAAAAAGTTAGCAGGCAGTTCCAACATGTAGTTAAGAAGGCTAACAGCATTTTGGCCTTTATTGTGAAGGGGCTGGTGTTTGGGATGTTTTGTTACAGTTGTACAGAATGTTGACGAGGCCACATCTGAAATACTGTGCACAGTTTTGGTCCCCTTAACCACAATGGATTGTTCTTTCAAAGAGCCAACAGGGTTTTGATGGGCAAATAACTTCCTTCTGGGATGTAGCAATTTTACAACTATTTAAGACTGAATTAATACATATTTGTTTTGCTCAGAAATTACATTAGCTACAAAAGCAGTTTCATTTACAACAATTTGTCTTTTTTTTGGATTCTTCAAACAAACATATCGGCTGGAATTATTTTCAGTGAAATAATGCTCCACTTTTTAGTTTATAATCAATATTTCTTTGTGTTTACTGAGATATTAAATTTCATAAATCAGGATAGTTCTCTTTTCCCTCTAACTTATCACCCATCTCCTCTGCAATTCTGCTACAAACCTACTCCAGGTCATTATTACATCAGTTTCACTTATGCTGTCCCTGATACCTTCCACAATCCCCAACTCCAGAATACAGTAGTTTACAAAGTCAGCTGGACAAGTACTAAGATTTACATTATCATTGTTCTTGTGAGACTCCACTAACTGCCCATACTCATCAAAAAAAAAATCGATCTATTGCAAAACATTTCCTTGTGGACACTCTGACATTGATCTAACTTCATTCTTGAGATCTTCCATTCCACTCAGTAATTGGAATATAGCAACTTTCTGGAGTCACTGGCCCCAACATTATTACTGCTCTTCCTGCTTCACAAAGTTGCTGAATAATGTTTCAGTCTCTCTCATTTTCCCCCATCCCACCTCGGTGTTCATTGCTCAATGAGACTCCAAGACATTTTGTTGCATTTTCAAAAAGATACAGAAACATATTTTGTATATTTTTCCAGAGCTGACAATTCACAGCCCAGAATTTGCAAAGCTGCACAGCAATTAGGATTCATGGTGGTTTATAAATGTAAGGTAAGATTTAGTAAGAATGTCTCCTTTTCCAATATCTATTTCATTCAGGTGACAGTTCAGTGGCACCCAACAGCTGCAATTTCATGAAACTGGCTGAGCAGCTGGTGACAACAAAACATTCTCAGTGATTAGAAACTTGGAAACTTTTAAATTATTTTTGTATATGGTACACAGTGGTAAATAGCAGAATATATTCATATGATTGAAATAGAAGATTAAATATTATAAACAGATTTCTTTAAAATGTAAAATAAGTTTTAAAATCTACAAGTTTTCATGCGAGGAAATTACATTGCATTTATGAAAAATTTTATTTTAGGGTCTGAGCTTGCTAACAGCAATTATATTTATTATTAGAAATGCAGTTAGTTTGATGTATCCAAATGTACCATTTTCAGGCATTTTATACCATACCAGGACTGCTTGGTAAAGAGTTCACTACAGTTTGTGAGATTTCTGCAGTGGAGAAGGATACAAACAATGCAGCCTGTGAAGACACATTCAATCTCCAACAAAAATCTCCATTTTGAACGACAAAATCCTGAAACTACTGTCAGTTTTCCAGGATTATGCCAATGAACACCAGTAGTGATCACTCCTGTGGTCAAATCCTTTTACAATTAAAATAGATATACTTTTGTGTTCCTTTGATAACTTATTTCTTAATTGTAGAGTCTTACATCTCTGTCATTCAACTTTTCCAGAAATTGGCATTCGCAAGGACTGTTGAGCCTGCAGAGCTTCAGTTTTCAGGAGGGACTGGACAGGCTGGGACTGTTTTCACTGGAGCATGGGAGGCTGAGGAGTGAGCTGAGAGAGGTTTATAAAATCATGAGGGGCATAGCTAAGGTAGACCTGGGCCACAGTCTTTTCCCAGGGTAGGAAAAACTAGAGGGTACAAGTTTAAGGTGAGTAGGAAAGATTTAAAAGGGGGCCCAAGGGCAGGCTTTTCACACAGAGGGTGGTGAGTATACAGAATGAGCTGCCAGAGGAAGTGGTAGAGGCGGCCACAATTATAACAGAAGCCAGAGAGGGTGCAAAAAAGATCCACTAGGATGTTACCAGGACTAAAAGGTTTGAGTTATATGGAGAGGCTAGATAAACTGGGACTGTTTTCCCTGGAGTGTAAGAGGCCGAGGGTTGACCTTCCAGAAGTTTATAAAATCATGAGGGGCATAGATAGGTGAACATCCACAATGTTTTCCCCAGGGCAGGGGAGTCCAAAACCAGAGGGCATTGGTTTAAAGTGAGAGGGGAAAGATTTAAAAGGGATCTGAGGCCAAGTTTTCCAACACAGAGGGTGGTGAGTATTTGGAACGAGCGTGGAAACGTGTACAATTACAGCGTTTACAAGACATTTGGACAGGTACATGGATTGGAAAGATTTAGCGGGATATGGGCCAAATGCATCCAAATGGGACCAGCTCAGGTCAGCACTTTGGTTGGCCTGGACAAGTTGGGCCAAAGGGTTTGTTTCCATATAATTCTATGATTGCCAACCATTTCAACAAGAACTAGAGTACCTCCAGATTGTTGTGAATCAGTCTGCTGCTAATTTGAATAATTTAAAATAAAACAGCTAAAACTTTTCTGAAGTTCAGTTACAATTATATCACATACACAGAGGCTACCTAACAAGGTGGTGTTGTATACAGAACTGGCAGCATTTTTATGCAGCAATTCAAATGAACTTTGCCTTCTGTTTAATCTCTGCTTCCTGTGTTTACACTGAGTATGACCCAGTACATATTTCCAGCAGAAGAAGCCACCCTAACTGCATCACCCACTGGGTCATCATAGAATGATAAAAAAGGCAGCAGTAACTGCAATCAGCAGCGAAGAGGTGATATACGTAACTCCTCACCTTATTGCACAGCGCTGCCAAATTTATCTGACGGGAGATGTGAAAGCTAAAACCTCTACAGGGAATCCTAAGAGATATCCAAGAAGATCCATGAAAAAGTTTCAAGAGGTGTGAAGACTGATCCAATGGCAGACAGGAATTACTATTTGTGTTAGAAGTAATTATAGTTTGGTGGTGATTTTATGGAGTCATGAGTCATACAACATGATAAAAGACCCTTTGGCCAATCAGCAAACACCCATTCATACCAATCCTACACTACACCCATTTTATTCTCTCCACATTCCGATCAACTTCACCCAGATTCTATCAATCACTAATTGGGAAACGAACTTACCAACCTGTACATCTTGGGAAGTTGGAGGAAACTGAAGCACACAGAGGAAACCCACATAGTGACAGAGAGAACACACAAACTCCACAGAAAGAGCATCAACGGTCAGGATTGAACCCTGAATGTTTAATTTTAAGTTTGATGTTTTAAATATCCAATAACAATGCACTACCAGACAGAATGAGTTGCCATGCAGCTGTTGATTTTCTCAGCTATATAAACTGATTTGCAGTTATTAGCAAGTATTATGGCATTAAAAGAGAATTTATGCTATTAATTGCTAAACTTAATTTTCTATGGTAAGTTTAATGATCATTTAATCTGCCAGTTTAGTAACTTCATTAACCTCATGGGAGAGTACAGGAAGTTTTAATGACACTATTGATGGAGCAACACAAATATTACATCATTTTACGGCACTTTGTAAAAGTATCAAGATTTGACTTCAAATAACTAACTCATTTGCATGATAATAATGGCATATTTCATTAATGACTGTTTTTATTTTAGCAAATTCTGCCACATTGAGCTTTATCAGTTCAATGGTTACCATTTCCATCTGTGAACCTTGCTCTATGAAATCTCCCTGAAGAGGGTGAACTATATGTGCATTTGCTCAACATAGAAAGACGTATTTGACTGAATTTTGTTTTAGAAACTTCAGCTAAATGACTTCTGCTCTGACCTGTATTTTACAGCTCTTACTTGTAACTTTGTGTTCTCTCTCTAATTTCCCTCAGTAATCTATCAACCAAATAGCTTCATCCAAATAGCTTATGACCATGGCAACCCTGGCCTCACCCTATCAATGATATTCCCTATTTTCTAATCATCACTTTCCAATCCTATGATCTCTGCCTCAGAGGCCAACATCAGAACATTCCCCTTGCAAGGTGTCAGGCCCCGATGGTGTATCTGGCTGGATACAGAAGACCTGTGCCGACCAACTGGCTGGCGTGTTTAAGGACATCTTCAGCCACTCACTGCTGTGTTGTGAGATTCCCACCCACTTCAAAAGGCCACCAATCATACTGGTGTCCGAGAAGAGCAGGGTGAGCTGCCTCAAGGACTATCACCCGGTACCACTCACATCTACTATGATGAAGTGCTTTGAGAGGTTGGTCATGGCTAGAATTAACTTCTGCCTGAACAAGGACCTGGACCCAATGCAAATCACCTTCCGCCACATGGGTCTACAGCAGACACAATGTCACTGGCTCTCCACTCTGCTTTGGAGCACCTAGACAACTGCAAGACACACATCCGGCTACTGTTTGCTGATTACAGCTCTGCGTTCAATACCAAGATTCCCTCAATACTAATAACCGAGCTTCAAAATCTGGGCTTCTGTATCTCCCGCTGCAACTGGATCCTTGACTTCCTCATTGGGAGACCACAGTCAGATTGGTGATAATACCTCCTCCTTGCTGACAATCAACACAGGCGCACTTCAAGAATTTGTGCTCAGCCCACTGCTCTAGTCTCTCTACACTCATCACAACTCAAACACCATTTATAAATTCACAGATCACACACTATTGGTAAAATCTGAAATGGTGAAGAGGTAGTGAGGTAGATTGGCTGGTTGAGTAGTGTCGCAACAACAACCTAACACTCAGCGTCTGCAAGATCAAGGAATTCAGAAAAGGAAAATCAGGAGAACACACACCAGTCCTCATTGAGGGATCAGCAGTGGAAAGGGTGAGCAGCTTCAAGTTCCTGGGCGTCAACATCTTGGAGTATCTATCCTGGGTCCAACACATTGATGCAATTATGAAGGCGGCACAGCAGTGGCTCTACTTTGTTCGGAATTTGAGGAGATTTGGTATGTCACCAAAGTCCCTTGCACATTTCTACAGATGTACAGTGGAGAGCATTCTGACTGGTTGCATCACAGCCTGGTATGGAGGCTCCAATGCACAGACTCACAAGAGACTGCAGAAGGTTGTAGACTCAGCCAGTACCATCATGGGCACAACTCTCCCCTCCATTGAGGACATCTTCAAGATCCAGTGCCTCAAAAAGAAGGCATCCGTCACTAAGGAGCCTCACCATCTGGGACCTGCCTTCTTCTCATTACTACCATCAGGACAGAGGTACTGGAGCCTTAAGACCTACACTCAAAACAACTCAGAAACCGCTTCTTCCTCTCCACCATCAAACTTCTGAATGGTCTATGAAAACTACCTCACTATTCCTTGACTTGCACTGTTTATTTATTTTGTAATTTATAGCAATTTTATGTCATTGCAGTGTACCGCTGCTGCAGAACAACTAATTTCATGTCATACAAGACAGTGATAGTAAACCTGATTCTGAACTCTCTCTGCAATTCAAAGCATTTTCTCTCTTTCTCGCTTCTGATAAAGGGTCTTCAACTTGAAAAATGAACTATTTTGCTTTTCACAAGTGCCACCTGACCCTCTGAGTGTTTGTAGCATCATCTGTTTTTTTATTACTGGTGACTTCTATATTTAGCCTAAACACATCAGGCAGCTTGCAGGAAATTTCAATTGCAGGAGGTTTGGCAATTTCATCAGGGCCAATTCTGACAGGAATTTGAGACTTTCACTTTTCGAAGGCCTGAGGAAGTAAAAGGCAAATTGTCAGTAAACACCACAGCCACACAGCTGCTTTCGTGAGTAATTAACTTTCTTCACAGAATTTATTTTGGGGATGTGCTTCGAAAGCTTTTGCGTTTTTTTAAAAATATAATTTGATGTAACTTTCTGAACTTTTCAAGACTTAGTGGTAGCTACCTGTACATGTGAACGTCACACATCTATATCAGTGTGAATGCTTCTACTGCTGTAATACTGGGGAACCTAGGGCATGAATAATAACTGCAAAAACATCAGGGCAGCAGAAGGCTACTCCTTGTAAACCTGATGCTACACAGAAAATATCATCAGAATGGGCCACCAAAATGAATGGTCTGACCAGCTGCAAAGTGAGAATGATAGGACATTGCTTACTTTTTATTCTATTGGTGTAACAAGGAAAGTCCACATACAGAAAAAATGTTAATTCTTTCATCGGTTTACAATGATTAACAATTTGGCAAATGGGAAAATTGGTAAATGTTCATGATGTGAAAATTCCATTCATTGGACTATATCACAAGGCAGTAGGCAGGCAAAATGCAGAGAGAATTGAACAATGCGCAAACAAAAACACGTCATTTTATCTTTGATACTCCTGACTGACCTCCAGGACCAACAACCTTCATTATGATCCCATTCCAGAGAAACCATATTTTCATGTATTAATCCAATATTAATTATGATTATTCATCCTGATTACTTAATGAGTGATGCAATCTGACCTATAGCTCTGACACACACTAAACAAGACATAAAATAAGATATCCATACACCGTACTCAGCATTTCTCTGAGGTCTTTGCTATTTGACAGTAAAACTGAATATGGTGATGGAATCAAGAGATAACAGATCTAGTCAATCTCTAGTTTCCATTTCATAGCCCCATGACCCGCTGAATTCAGACTTTAAATTGCAAATATCGGGCCTCATTGCAAACATGATATGCTGCAGTTTGAGTTGCTAAGGGTGAATTTAATAGGGGCAAGAAAAAATATAAAATGGCCAGAAAAGAAAGAATCTCCTATTGTAACCCTTTCTGGATGCAAAGGCTCAAGTACAAAACAGTAACAAGTCTTTCAACATCTGTGCACTATACAGCATTACGATGTCACGGCCAAATAAGCTCGTATTCAGTTTTGGAGGTGCCATTGTGAATGAGCCCAAAACTCACAGAATCACCAGGAGCTGTTGTTGTATCAACAGAGTATAAATACATCACTGAATTAAGAAGTTTGGATTTTAAATCCCTGGTCTGTGCTGGTAATGGTCAAGGTAGGAATGAGGGATGAGAGAAGGGAGGTAAAGGCTCATCCACGAGTTCAGATCATTATCCAGTAAGTGCTAATGGGAAGAGTGTATGTGTGAACAATCATTGAGGAAAAGGATTAGTAGCAAAGATTCCTTACCAAACCACTGACAAGGTCCATAAATGAAATAATACCTGATATATAACAGAATAAAAGTATATCCAGCAAGAGAACGTGTAGGCTGGAGACCAAAAGAGAGAACAGTAGGAAAACTAGGGGAAAGAGATCTCCATGTTTAACATATCATTACTACTTAAGTATAGTTTCCTAATATCATTACTGTGCAAAACCATTTAACGTGATATTTAGAAGCAAATGTTTCAACATCTGAATTACACTATCATAAAGAACAATAATTTATACTAGCAATACAATATCTTTTTTAATTTTTTGCAAACCAACTCTTTATACCCAAGCAGCACCATTATAATATAAAATAAAACTGCATATCTTACCCGAGATTGTAAAATGTGGTAGTCTTTCACTCACACAAAAGAACATCAAAGCTTGCTCATGGCCCAGGTCTTCCACCACATAAAGCTGTCTTTGCTGTGCTAGCCTGTATTGTTTTGGAAGGGATGACTTCCAGAGAACATGTTATTTTACACAGTATTTATTTTAATTAACTCAGATTTACAAGTCAAAGTCAGTAGAAATATGCACACAATAGTCTCAATCTATTTCATTCAGAAAAGATTTAAAAAAATTAAAATCTACCTCAGTTTCAAAAAAAATTTCTCATTGATGTGGACTAAAAGCAGCTGTAAGGCTGAATGGATACAGATTAATTTTGTATGTGGCCCAATGATTGGCACACTGCATACACTAATAGTTTCAGATCAGACATTTGTCAATATAACCCATACACTAATGACTTCATTGAAAATAACCAGTCAGGACATAGCTGAATCAGAGCCTGGAAATTCATCTTTAATTTGTTATTTGGTTGAAGGGGAAGGTAAAGTGATTAATACATTGAGCAGATTGCATTGGGCAAGAAACTATTCTTTTAAATAACAATATTTTATAAACCCAAATTCTAGGTAACGATTATGACGGTAAACAGGCAAATGAATAGTAAATCAGAAGATTGAATCATTGTATCCTACTGACTAGGGATGTCATAATATGGGTTTCGATAGTACAGTATTCAACCAAATTAATTATCCTCTAGATAGGAAAATTGGAATAAGCCTGGTCAAAGCTACCATTTCATTAGAAATATAACCCATTGACAGAATGGCATTTCCTTTCATATTATTACAACATGGTGAGTTATCATGGCTTTTATGTTGTCCTTCTGGAAGAAAATAAATGAATGCATTATTAAAATAAGGATTTATGAATCACAATATATTGGTGTATCAAAGTATTATGACATCCCTAAACAGGAAATGAACAAGCCTGACAACACAATTGTTTTCAAAATAATATCTCTAATAAATGACAATAGCAATACTACAACTATTCAAACTTGAAAGCCCTGGACCTGATGGTACACAGGCTGCAGAACCTCTTTTCACTTTTAAGATCAATGTACCTGTTAAGGCAATTTGTGCTGAATTTTAAAGTGCATTTTTATGCTAAATGAAAGCTTGACAGTTCTTAGGAATTAAGTTTTTTGTTCTCTAGTTCAATACCCAATATTTTCATAAGAAACAAGGTGTTAATCAGCAATGTGCAAAGCCTCTAATATGCCACCTTGACCACACCGAAGAAGCCTTGACTTCATGTGGTGCAAATCTGACTTTTTACAGGTTTGATTAAAGAGAATAAAAAACCTGTTATGTCCTCGTATGTACAAAATATCAGATCAAGACTGAAAATATATTCAAATTGTAACACTTAAAACTGAAGCCCTCCATCATTTATTGCTGAGCTGAAATGAAATGTGCTCATCAGCAATAGATTGTGCAGCATCACAGTCACACTTTTGTTCCCCCACTCTCTCTCTCTCTCTCACTTCTTTGATCAAATGAATGCAAATTTTACCTCAGATACAAATGACAGAGTTCCTCGTTTTAATCATGTCACTTTAATGCATATTATTCAGTGCAAACCACTTTAAACTGGGCAAAATAACTTAACGAAACATTACACCAAGACAGCAGTCCTTGTTATATTGAATTGCTTCATTTTCACTAATATTATTACTGATTCTATTATAAAAAGAGAAGAGGCTCTTTCATGACTTTGTTCACAACCAGCCACCTTGTGTACATTCAGGCCTATGTACAATACCTTTGCCAAGCTGGCCCAGGAGAAGGAATATCTACCAAAACTGTATAACCAGAAAGACATGCCTATATTACATCAGCTTTTCTCTCTAGCCATATCTTGTACTTAGCTGTTTTGGTTATAAATAGACATCACCAAACCCTAACCCATCCCACTGGTTTTCAGAACCTTCATTATCAAAAAACTGCATGCAGCACACTTCTCAATCACATGCAGATAAATGTTAACCTAAGGTGCAATTTCCCAAAAACTAGAAACTCAATTGCTAAAGTAAGCATGAGCTGCCAGAAGCCACATAGATTTTATCAAAGCAGTTCTGCAGCATTGGATCATTTATTGCTGTTTATTAAGTGCAGTATTAAAGTCATTTAACACAGGGGAAAATTTTGTCCTACCTCAAGGTTTATGTGATGTGGAAGGGTCGGGATAACCAGAGTATGGGTGGTTTACATATTCTAAATGAAGAAGTTAATGCCCTGTTGCCAACAGCAAACGCAGTTCATCAAGAGTTATTCAAAATTCTTCTGCATAACTTTCAATTATACTCTCAGTTCAGTTGTATCAACTAATTCAGTCATATGAACTTGGAGTAGCTTCACACTTTGCCAAATCCTTTTCCTCTGCATTCCTGAGATTTTCAAGAAAGTACAACTTATAATCAACCCATCATTCCTTTCGGAATTTAATTGTGTTTTCATCCAGTTGTTTCAGTCAGTATTATCCTAGGACAACAAACAGTATCTTGCAATAAACACAATCATATCCAGGTAGGTTCCTCTGCTCAAGACTTGCACGATGTTAATTACAAAAATGTAATGCTTGTTTCTCCAGGTCTTTGGGAAATTGCCATATAGTTCTCCAAATATTGATGTAATTGTTTCATGATATCTGTGAGAGCTTCTGGCCTTAAGTAGCATGTCAGAGTGAGCTGTGACAAGTTTCTGCATTATAATTAAGCTACGGAGAGTGACAGGCTAAAACTAGAGATGTTGGCAACAGATGTAAGCACTGAAACTGACTCAAAAATACAGCTCCAGAAAAGATGATAAGAAAGTAAATTGAGGAAAAATTTGTACTTAAATCCTCGTCAATGTGAATTCAGAAGAACCAAAAACAAAAAATCCCCTCAGCCTGGAGCCACACAATGAACAGTCCTTTCATTAATCTAAACTGAGGTAGTCTGCTGAGGAAACTTCATTCTCCTTTTTGGTACATTGCAGATTATGCAGGTGGGCAGAAAGAGATGAAGGTAACATGCTTTAGTGTAACAATTAGTTCAAATCTTTATTTGCTGGGGACATCAGAGGTTCCAAAAATACTTTTGCAGCTCCTGTTC
>JARFYF010000051.1:31455603-31477476 GCA_030265395.1 Rhina ancylostomus | reverse complement strand
GCTAGGCTGGCCATCATATCATCAATACAAACTATTTATTGCAGTTGAGAGGATTTTAGCTCTTTGAGTTAACATTTTAACTAGCCCAAGGATACCTTTAATGGATGATTTTAAAGATTGAGATGTTAATTTTAAGGAATCTATTTTATGTTGTGAGATGCTCGAGCCCACCTCCACAATGGCCCCCATGTAAATGTTATAACAGAAGTTGTTGTAAGATCATAAGAGACAAGACCAGAATTAGGCCATTCAGCCCATCGATATCCCATTAGTTGTGAACTGTGTGATGAGTTCATAGCATTCAGACCATCTTATGAACATTATGAAAGAAAACATCCTGATGTTCTGATTAAGGCTGTGTTCGAGATGTGATAAGATCAATAAACATCATGTTATGGTGTGAGATTATGCAAGGGGTAGAGTTGACACGGTTAAGCAGAATGAGGTTATCACTGAACAGGAAAAAGCTGGGTCTTCCCACTGTTCAGTGTGGTGTGGATTCTTCAACAAAAATTTGTCACAAAGCTTCAGGTGGAATTTATTAAATAGATCCGGTGGTGACACTATCATAGTTGGTAACAGAGATCGACCCATATCTACTTAGTCTGAGGAAGCAGGAGACAGGCTATGAGAACTTTGACATTTAAAACTAATGCACAGATCTTAGGTAAATGACACACAGTTGACTTTGTAAGGAGACATGCAACATTAGAAGATAGGATTCTTAATAAAAGTGGGAATACTGATGAGAAGGATGTGGCTTTAAGTTGTGATGAGGACAAACCTGTTACTGCTGCAGTTGGTGCTAATGAGTCCAGCAGTGGTGTGGAAAGTGCAGGAGTTTCTGGTGAGGGTCCAATCTCATTATAGAACAAGGGCATGCTAGTGTAACGGTTAGCGTAACACTTTACAGCGCTAGCGACCTGGGTTCAATTCCGGCCGCTGTCTGCAAGGAGTTTGTATGTTCTCCCAGTGTCTGTGTGGGTTTCCTCCAGGTACTCCAGTTTCCTCCCACATTCCAAAAGACGTACGGGTTAGGAAGTTGTGGGCATGATTTGTTGGTGCCGGAAGTGTGGCGACACTTGTGGGCTGCCCCCAGAACACTATGCAAAAGATGCATTTCATTGTGTGTTTCAAAGTACATGTGACTAATAAAGATATCTTATAACAAGTCATAATAGCATCTTTTGCACAGCTTCTGAATGAGGTATCTATATTGACTGAGAGGAAGGATCCATGCAACAGATCTCAATGTGTCAAACTGTTTTCCCCACAGTCCTGCAAATTATTCTCATATGCTATCCAAGTCTCCTCTGAAAGCCCTGACTGATAGTGGCTTCACCACTCCCCAGAGGCATTGAGTTCTAGATCATATCTGGGTAAATATGATTTTACCCATGTCCCCCTTTTACCTTTTGTCAAATGTTATGTTTACAAAGGCTGGTCCTTGGACTGTTAGCTAACATAGTGTAACCCCCTCCTTACCCAACCTAAATCAGTTATGATTTTGTACACATCCATCAAACCTCCTCTCAATGCTCCAAAAACAACCACCTCAGCCTCTCCAGTCTAACACAATGAAATCCCTTGTTCGACGAAAATTTGACATATTACATCCCCTGGACCAAGTCACCCCAGAAGTGGAAACATCAAATCCGTCAAACCCTTGCATAATTTTGAACAACCTCTACCTGGTCACCTACAGTAAGGAATTCCAGCCTGTTCAGTCTTTCTTGACAAACTTATTTTTCAATTCTGGGGCCATCCTTGAGAATTTTGCACCTTCCTTGACATTATTCCATAGTCTTTATTCATAAACATGGAGACCAAAGCCCTAGACAAATGTGACAATTTCTCTGCCTTTGAATTGAAAAGGATTTGCCCCTCAATTGAATAGAAATGAACCCCAGTGCTAGGTTTGCATGTTTACTAACCTTACTATTTTTAATGAATCTGTATGTGGAACATGCTTCCTTCAATTCCATGGAGTATGATGACACCTGCAGGTGGGGTGAGTCAGTGCAGCTTTAGCCTGTCACTTCTTCCTTGTGTACTGTATCTATCCTTGATACAATTTCTCACTTAACTGAAGGTTCACACTCTGAATATGGTTCCCAGTCATCTAACAGGAGATATCATCTGTTTCTTTTTTCCAAAAATACATTGTAGAGACAAGCAATTAATTCACAACTCATTAAATATAGCTACAATCTTAATGAAGTCATTAATACCTTAGAGGGACATTTCAAAGGGGGAGAAGTTATTACCCTGGAGCCTTGGTCTCTTTTATTATCTGGTGCCTCTACATCCTCTTCATTAATAAAATCCTTTTATTAATGAAAAGGATGTAGAGGCACCAGAGAAGCTCAAAAACATTTCATGAGGGTGATACCAAACAGCTGGGGAAAAATTAATCAAAATAAAAAAAACCTCTAGATTCTAGAAACCTGAAACAAAACAGAAAATGCTGGAAAAACTCAGCAAGTTAGACCACAACTGTGAAAAGGAAAACAGTCATCATTTTTGTGGCTGTGACCCTTTATCAGAAATGGGAAAGAGGGAGATGCAAGCTGGTTTTCAGCAGGAGAGATCAGGGAGGGATATATAGGACAGTCTGTGGTGGGATGGGTCAAAATGGCTTAATGGGGACAGTTATCAGCGCATTGACCTGTGTAATGAATCATCTGTCAGTTAATCATTTGTCCTTTCCCAATCTGCTGTTAATTCTCTCACTTTCTCTCATTTATCCTCTCATCAGATACTAGCTAACCTGCTGAATATTCCCAGTGATCTCTGTTCTGATTTTAAACATCCTGCATATTTTGCTTTCATCCAAACCTTACATACCTGGCAGGTGGAGCAGGGCAGCCGACTCTTTCATTACACAGGCTCTAAATGTGCTCCAGCTTCATTACTAGCAAAGCATGAATCTGTGTGGGGGGCAGTTTCACCACTAGTCTCAACTGACATGGAACTACTCAATACATTTCATAGCTTGGTCTAACAGCACTAGATGAAAACTGTCTCCTTTGAATATATCCTTTCCCCATTAAAATAAAAATCACATATAAGAATAAGGTTCCCTTATACAATGAGATGGACTATGACCTCATGAATTAACCCTGTTGTGACCTTGCACCTTATTGCACTGCACTTTCTCTGTAGCTGTGACACTTTACTCTGTACTGTTACTGTTTTTACCTGTACATCAATGCACTCTGTACTAACTCAATGTAACTGCACTGTGTAATGAATTGACCTGTACGATCCTTTTGTAAAACAAGCTTTTCACTGTACCTCGGTATAAGTTACAATAATAAACCAATACCAATGCAAACTGGCTTCAAGGGGATACAGGCAAGCAAAACGAGCAGGCAGCAACAGGGCAGATGGAGTACAATGTCGAAAAATGCAAGGTCATCCACTTTGGTGGTAAAAGTAGAAATGTGGAGTATTGTTTTAACGGGTGAAAGATTGGGAGATGTGGGTGCTCAAAGGGATCTGCTGGACCTGCATGTTGGCTTTCTCTAAACGTAAATCACTGAAAGTCAACATGTAGGTGCAGCAGATGATTAGGAAGACATACAGTGTATGTTGTGTTGGCTTTATTACAAGATTTGAATACAAAATCTCTTATTACAACTATATAGGGTCTTGGTGAGATCTATTCTAAAGTATTGTGCACCAATTTACTCTTGTTACCTAAAAAACAATAAGCTTGCTATGGGGGTGTGCTGTGATGATTCACCCAGTTGGTTCCTGGTTTGGTGGGTGTGTCATATGGTGAGAAATTGACAAGGCAAGGTCTTCATTCTCTGGAGTTTAGAACGAGAGATGAAACATACAAAATTCCTCAAGGGTTGACAGGATAAATACAGGAAAGATATTTCCCATAGTTAAAGAATTGAGAACTAGAGGTCACAGTCTCAAAATGAGGGTTGGCTATTTAAGAGTGAAATGAGGGGAATGTTTTCACTCAGATGGTGATCTTTGGTATTCATTGCCCCAGAGGCTGTGGAGGCTCAATTGTTGATTGCATCTTTAGATATTGAAGTCATTTAGGAATTTGGGGACAGGACAGGAAAATCACCCACGGCCTAGATGCAAGGCAGGATAGGCCTGAGGGTCTGAATGGCCTACTTCTGCTCCTATTTCTTATCTTCTTATCACAATCCCCATGGCTGTTTTTAAAGACTACCGAATTTCACCCATGACGTTTAACTGGCAGAGAATTTCTTGTCTAACTATCCCCTTGAATTATTCTTCTAATTAATTTAAGCACATATCTTCTCATTATTGTCACTGACTAATGGATACAATCTTATAAACATAGATAATTTAGACCGTCTCTGCAATTAATCAGACATTTTTCAGACCTGTTCTCCACTCTCTTCAACTGTAACAACTTATTCTTTGTAATATTCTAGTGAATATATGTTATATATTTTTTACACCTCCTACTGTGGAAGACCCAGCACTATATGCAATGGTCCAACAGTTCCCAAGGTCTTGTACAATTTTATCTTGTACAATTTCAAAACAGCTCTTTTAATGATCACTCTCCCTTTCTCAGGAGTCCACTCCTGATCTCATTCCCCTTTAAATGCTTCTGGCATCACACCAGCCCATAATTCTTTGGTAGTTATCTGCCTGAGAATGAATAGTGAATGCTTACAGTTTACCAACCTCATTTAAATGAATTATTAGGCTTGATATTGGCCAGGCTGGAGCAACCCAATTTTTAGCTATACACTGAATTTTCTTTATTTAGCTAAACTGATAATTCTTAAACCATGCCCCAACCTTTAGAAATATTTACTAATCACTTTTAATTCTCAAAGTATTTATTAATTTTTTTTCTTAATTAGCAACTTGATAGTATACCAACTACTGATGAGAGACAAAACGGTAGGGATCTGATCACAGTGCTCTTCAAAGTAAGCAGATTGCACTATACAGTAGCTCTGAAGGGTGGTCAATAGAATATGTTCAATTGACCTCTTCAGTAAACATACCAGGATTTCATTAGTCCATGGTTTGTGCCATGCTTAACAATGATAATGACATGATGTATCAAACTAATCCACATCACAAAACAAATCCTGAATAACAGAACTATTTCCTCATAAACATCCCCTTGCCCATTGATTGGAAAGCTGCATCTGAAGAGCAAAGATGTCTCTCTTCAATAGCTTCAAATTTTGTGTAGCACCCATTGATTTTGCATTGCTGCAGCATGTCTCTATTTAAAATCTGAATTTGTTGTGTTCATTCTTTCATAAATTCCTCAAATGAAATTATTTAAAAAAATCAAAAAAGCAGAAGGGTAACATGCAGTTAAAGATTTCAGATTTAAGCTCCATGAACTGTCAGGGTCAAAGGAATCCTGGGAGGTGAGGCACTTCTGCAAAGGGCAGAAGGAAATCTTCAGGAAAACGAGATTTATCTTGTTCACCTGCTCCCTCTGCTGCATTGATATGATCTCAAAGATGTTCAGTGTCCATTGAACCTAGGCTCGGAGAATAACCGTGTAAAAGAAGAAACAAGGAATTAAAGAATCATGGGTATTTTAAAGGCTTTGAAAGAAATCAAATACATAAAATGAACATTAATGATTGTAATATTATTCTACTTTAATCAAGTAGAAAACAGATTTACACAATTAATTCTGCAATAAATATATTCATATAACTAAATATTCTGCTTTTCATTTCTTTCAAAGGTGTTAGTAATTAACAACTGAGTTAAATTGTATTTTTATTTAATGTCATTATCATTCGGAAGCTGGAGCTAGATAATCCTAAATTTTAAAAAAAATTGGTGAACCAAAGACAGAAAAATTGTTGTTGCAATATTTAGTAATCTTGCTTCAATGTTTTAAGAAGTTGTTATACTTCTCCCTTTTTGAGTGTTGGTTTTCTGTTTTAACTCTTAATAGGGATTTCATGAATGGTTAATTGAGATACATGATGTTCACATGTAAGTTGTAACAAGGGATCAATCTAGCCCTCTCTCCTGTTGCTGGGTTAGACAAGGTTGGAACCAAATTTAAAAAGACCAGGAAAGTTGAAAACCTGAAAAATTGAACTGTAACCTGGACCATTAACCTATTTTTCATTTTAGACACTACCTATAATACTCACAACACAAAAAGTTTAATTGCTGGTTGAAGGTAATTGTGAATAGCCAGTATGTAGTATTTGTCGTATGAGGGGTTCACCATATGTATGCTGTGTTTGATATAGAGAACAATAGGTTTGTGGTCTGCATCTTGTCCAGCAATATCGTGAGGTGAAGTTTATGTAAACACCCTGAGAGGACAGATATGGGTATTAACTAGCATATTGTCCCTCACTGTCCCATCATTCAGAAGATGAATGACCACTAGGATGAGATAAGAGGTGAGTGGCAATGGGGAAACTGAGACCCACATTCAATCAGCAAATATGGAAATGTATACAATAATGATTCAAAAGACCACAAGACATAGGAGCAGAATTAGGCCATTCGTCCTATCAAGTCTGCTCTGTCATTTGACCATGGCTGATTTATTTTTCCCTCTCAACCCCATTCTCCTGCTTTCTCCCATAATCTTCAATGCCCTTACTAATCAAGAACCTATCAACCTCTGCTTTAAATATACCCAATAACTTGGCCTCCACAGCCATCTGTGGCAATGAATTCCACAGATTCACCACCTTCTGGCCAAAGAAATTCTTCCTAATCTCTGTTCTAAAGGGGCATCCTTCTATTCTGAGGCTGTGCCCTGTGGTCCTAGACTCTCCCAGTACTGGAAACATCCTCTCCACTTTCAATATTCGGTAGGTTTCAATGAGATCCCTCCTCACCCTTCTAACAGGCCCAGAGCCATTAAACACTCCTCAAATATTAACCTTTTCATCCCCAGAATCATTCTTGTAAACCTTCTCTGGATCCTCTTCAATGCCAGCACATCCTTTCTTAGATATGGGGCCCAAAACTACTCACAATACTCCAAATGTGGTCTGACCAATGCCTTATAAAGCCTCAGCATTACTTCCTTGCTTTTATATTCTAGTCCTCTTGAAATGAATGCTAACATTGCATTTGCCTTCCTAACTGCCGATTCAACCTGCTAGTTAACTTTCAAGGAACTCTGCACTAGGACTCCTAAGTCCCTTTGCATCGCCGATTTCACTCCCCATTTAGCGCTGTCACCTGGCAGTAGTTGACAACCCCAAAGGTTTATGCCAAAAACACAATTAACATCTTAATTATTATCCCCCTATGATGTGGAGGGATGGGGAACTGGTTGGCGTACATGCTTTTTTTATAAGAAAAAAACTTTGTAAGCTGAATTTTAAGACCTCATACCTTTTTATAAACAGACCTGAGTCCTCTTACAATAGGGTCGGCATACTTACCATTCCATTCTCACTGGCATTTATACCAAATTCCCACTTATACCGAAGTTCTATTGATGTCATTCTGACCTTAAACCCATTTTAGGAATAAATTGAATGGAATGTGCAATGTGCAAACTCCACTCCAATTCAGAGGGGCCAAAAGATACATTTTACTTTGATTCTGTGAGGCTGGAAGGAGCAGGTTGTTTCTCACCCAGGCTTCACCCACACAGACCTACCTTCATCTGGCTAAGGTGGCAGAGTCAGCAGGTTGATCTGTGATCTCACTTTTTGCCTGCAGCCCTCTGGCTCAGTGCTAATGAAGCCGAGGTCCTTGGAATAGATGAGGCCTGCCAATGAGACAGTCATGCAAAATCTACTCAGGTGACAGAGAAAATCTACACTCTGGGATCTGATTTGCTTTTACCCACTTCCAAAGAGCCTGCTCAAAACACAGATCATTCTCCTGAAAACACAACAATTAGCACATCACACCCACAAATATAGTAGTGATATGTAGATATTAGTATTGCAGGTACAAGAATGTAAGGTTGTGTACTAAATACAGCCATTTCAAAGAAGATTCAGAATAGCTATTTGCATTGTATGTTTTTCAAGACAATCAGTGACAAGAAACACAGAGAATGCAGTGGGGAAAAAAGTGTTATTATTCAATAATGTACAAATTGAACATTTGAGATAGAAGGCCCTTCTTTCATGTGCTAAACTTAAGTCCCTCTCTCCATATTCTTTTAAAATCTTCATGTAATTATCCTGCACGACTTTGAATATTGTAATCAAATTGGCATTCATCATCACTTGTGGCAAGACACTCAACATTCTGGTAATGTTGCAAGGTTTCTTCTAATCCCTGCTTTTTATATACCCAGTACATATATTGGGATCATAACCTCTCCTCTGTGATTTGTATTTTATAACCAAGATGTTGTTGGTCATTTTGTAGTAACCTCTGGCTCCTGAGGCATAGATGTTGAGGTATTTATAGAGGTTTCCAAAATCCTTCACCATACAAGAACACATAATAATGTCAAAAATGTATTGGCACATAAATAAAAGAAAAATGAGTGAATACATCAAACTGAGGTAGATGTCTTTAATTACAGTGATACAATGATCTGACAAAAGTGCATTGATAATTTGCAAACAAGATGCATTAATCCTTTACCAACAAATCATAGCATGTTAAAATGCAACTGAATTTCTTACTGAAACATTTACCACCATCACCCTGAACAGGTCTTCCAAAGAAATTGAAATCTATGTAACTAAAACCCTATAACTTTTATAATTAATATATCACTAGTAAACTCAATCATTTGATATAAAACATATATAAT
Source organism: Rhina ancylostomus (assembly GCA_030265395.1). Taxonomy (NCBI): domain Eukaryota; kingdom Metazoa; phylum Chordata; class Chondrichthyes; order Rhinopristiformes; family Rhinidae; genus Rhina; species Rhina ancylostomus. The sequence continues at coordinate 31,468,733 of JARFYF010000051.1, read as the reverse complement.
ATATACAAAAATAGATATTTGAACAATTCACCCACAAGATTAAACCCACAGTATCAGAACAGTATTTACTGTCCACAATTGATGATAGACCCCACAAGTTAAATTTTAGTTAGGATAATTGCAGCCAGATAAAAGCTCTAGTATTTTCAATGGTTGAAATGATATGTAATAGGCATATTGTGTGATTGGGATAGTAAGAACATCCATTTAAATTTATTTCCTTGTAATGTACAAGTCCTCCATATTTTGTGTAAAATTAAATTAAAATCAAAAGAAATTATCTTTAAAAGGCAAAAAAAAATCAAAATCTGAACACGTACATTTTAAAATGGTGCATGAATGTTAGCTCCAGAACAGGACTGGGGTTCTGTCTTAACATAGTAGCAGATACGCGTGTGTGGGATCCACTTTTTCCAATGTGTTTATGTACCTGTTTTTTTTCTTCCAATTCTACTCTTGTGGTTCAGCCTTTACTCAACATGTTTGGACACATTGATTCAGAATTAGTTATTTCATCCTGGGTCATGCAGCAGGTAATTTGATCAGCTGGTGTACAGAAGGGATAATGTACCAAATCATTTTCTTCCTGTAAACCAGAAGAGAATACGTAAACTTTATGTTATACTGCAATACAACAGTACAAGTTAGAGTACTCTTGACCAAGATAAATCCATCCTACCACTCATTTAACTTGCCAAAATATGACATAAGAAAAGCAAGCACCTGTGAAGGTTGGTATAGCATAAATCACTTGGTATTGATCAAAAACTTCCCATGCAAGGAACTGACAGGCTGTCACAGGACAACCTTTCTGCTAGAAATGCAATAACAATGGAAATAAAATCACAAAATAATGGCAAAAGACTTCAGAAGGTCAAAATAACGGACCAGCAATGTGTTTAAAGCTTATTGTCACAGTCACTGCACAAATTATTGGAAACTTCTGCAGGAAGCTGAAACCAAAGGCCTTCAGCCCACTGGCTCTAGCTACTCTGACATGAGCAACAACTTTCATTTGCATAATAACTGTTATGGGAATTATAGTACAAGTGGCATCCAAAATTTTCAAATACTAAGAATACTGTTTCTTATGCACCTGAAGTTGCAGTTTACTCCTTCCCACAAAATTTACCAATCTTGCCTTTTCTTGTAAGAAATCCTGCTTCATATCAGGAAATTTGCATCCAGAAGATAATGGGAAGGAGGTTCATCAACTGCCTGTTCTTTCTGCACCTTTTGCTCCATTAAAGTATTTTTAAAAATAAGCCAAATAAACATATTGTCTTAAGAACAAAAGTGGCTGATTTCTGTATTATTGCTGCCGCTTGCTCTGATACAGAACTCTGGAACTTTATATCTTTGCTGTCAATTTCCACTCAGCATTGACTTTCACCTGGTCCAATTCTGACACTTCAACCAGCCGGCCTCCACCTGCGCTGCCTCTGTGCTGTCACAGACATTCCCTTTGGTCTCTGCACTCCCGCCCCTTCTCTAACTTTTCCGTGTTCTGATGAAAGGTCAGTGACCTGAAACAGTGAATCTTTTTCTCTTTAGAGATGCTACAATGCATGTTGTGTATGTCCAGCATTTCCTGTTTTATTGAGATTTCCAGCATCTGCAGTGTTTTCTCTCCCAACTTCCTCCCAGTGGAGGCACAACAGTGAAGGCAGTGCAGGGGTCATTCTGTGCAAGTCTTGTGTCAAAACCTGAAAGAGCAGGTGAGTTACTTCCTGCGGGGGAGCTCACTCCATTGTACTCCAGTGACAGCTCAAGCTCTACCCTCGTGCAGCAATTATACTCAAAATGTATCCCAGTCTTGAGAAATTACACTAGTTTCTTAATGAGGTAGAGAAGACCTCCGTAAAAAGAAAGACTTGAAAGACTACAGAGTTCCTTTCACAAGGGCAGCAGAAGCTCAGAGGCCAGGAGCAGATACCTGAACAAGGAGCCAAGGGCCTCAGAAAGATATTGGCAGCTGCAACAAAGAACAAAGATGGCAGCAATGGACATGGAAGTCACCAGCTTCATCACTGACTGCACCTTTGCCCAGTTCCCTAATCTCTTTGAGTGAGTACCCTGCTTTATGTACTATACTGTCAAACAGACTTTAAATACCATTGGCAGTATTTATTTGGGTAGGAAAACCTTAACTTTCAAAAATTAAGTTTGTGCCTCAAAAAAAATTTACCATCTAGGATCAGCTTGAACCTTTACACCAAGGCCCTGTGCACCAACAAGGCCTCCTGCACTGTAAAATGCCCATATGGGTGTCGCCAAAGCAAGCCGCCCCCACAAAAATAATTTGCTTGTGTGTGCTGTCTTTTACCTAAATCTCATCTAGTCCGCATTTCAAAAAGGTCATTGCCTTGTGCTGATGACAAAAAAAAACACACTCAATTTGCTTCCAAACGGGTAGAGCAATAATTGTCTAAGTTGTATTTCTTTATGTGAAAAAGCTATTACTTGTTCTCAACTAACATTATGGTGCTCAGGTAGTGAATATGAAAAACACATCTGTTCAACTTGTGGGGTAGAGAATGAACATTTGGTGTGTCTATAAATGAGTAATGGCTGAAGTGATTGTCTCTCAGTCCCAGCTTGTATCTGCGGTTTCTCAATGAGGATAACTGATCAGTAACTGATCAGAATATGCTCAGTTGGTGAGACTCGGGACAGAGAAGGTGTGGTGCCCTCTACAGGGAATCTGTCATCTGTGTGAACAAGTCATGTGGCCGATTACAATTGGGTTGATGATCTGTTAATGACAGTGTAGAGCCTGAAGTGGGGAGGAGGACGTTTCCTCCAGGAACTTTGTGCACAAGACAGCCTCCAAAATGCACAAGACAGAATCTTCACTTGAAGCTTTGGCTTAACCTGCATTTATCACAAAAGAACACATGTACTGGGAATGGCAGTTCAGTAGATTTTTAAAGGGCTGTTTCCCACTCAAGTTTCCTGCCAGCACTAACTAAAGAAGTTTCAAACCATTTTGATAGATGACACACGAGTTAACACCTGCTCCTAACATCAATTAGCAAATTGGGTGTAAACATGTCATTGATGGAAATTTTTGAGAGCTACTTGAAGAAATATCACCTTTTACTGCTTGATTGCAGCTAGAGGTTTGAAAGTTAATTTTGAAATGCATTGGGAACTTCTCAGGGATAATTCATCCACAACTGAACACTCAAGCAACATTTGGACTCACACACTCAAATAAAATATCTTTGTTGATTACAGGTGTTTCCTCTAAACGTTATCAGTTTCCTCCCACATCCCAAAAGATATGCAGGTTGGGAGGTTTATTGAACACTATAATTTGCCCCTAGTGCATAGGTGAGTGGTAGAAACTGGGAGTATGTGGAAGAGGTGATGGGAATGTGGGGGGAATAAAATGGGAAATGTTGGCTTCGTAGATAGCATGGAGTAGATTGGCCAAATGGCCTGTTTCTGTGCTGTCTGATTTGATGTGATCTATGGGTCCCTTTGGTCTGCAAGCAGAATGAGAACATAAGACAGGCAGAGCAGCATCACTGGAGTGGGATGAGATGGGAGAACCACAGGGACACATTCCTTTCTCTTAATACAGGACATCCCTCCTCTTGTACCCCTCTTCCAAAAGATTCTCCAATGTCATGTACAAGAAGTGTGTGCTCTTCCTTCAATTCTCGAGCCATCCTGAAGGACCTATCATTTCAGCCAGCACACTCCACATCTTCAACCTGAGTGCAGACCACGTCCACTGCTCGGCAAAAATTACTTTGTTTCGGAGTTTAATTGTTAATCCCCAGGTGCCTGTTTTAGCCCCGCCAGGCAAATTCAAATTATGCAAAGTTGGGTCAGCTGAGAATTAAAACTAGACTTTTAATTACACGTGTCATTATCACAATACTCATTTAGTACCTATTTTCATCTCGTAATCTAAATAATCCCAGGAACGGCAAGTTAAAATTGGAAGTTCTATGTCAAATCAATTACAGAATGAGGATGGGGAAAAATTAGATTTTTAAAATTTTATTCATTTTCCAGGATCTGGGCATTGCTGGCAAGTCCAGCATTTATTGGCCATTCCTAATTGTCTTTGAGAAGATGATGGTGAGCTGGTGTTGAAAGAACTCTCACAATGCTGTTTGTGTGGAGTTCTAGGATCTAGATGATCCTACCATCGATGATGAAGGAACGGCAATACATTTCCAGATCAGGACAGTGTGCAACTTGGAGAGGAACCTGCAGGTAGTGGTTTTCCCTGTGCCTAAAACTCTGTCCTACTAGGTGGCAGAGGTTGAAAGTTTGGGAGGTGCTCTCCAAGTAGCCTAAGCAAGTAACTGCTGTGTGTTTTGTATGCAGTACACACTGAGGCCACTGTGCACCATTGTGGAGAACACAAATGTTAAGTGCAGTTGATGAGGTGTCAATCAAGTGGGCCGCTTTGTCCTGGATGGTATTAGGCTTCCTGAGTGTTGCTGGAGTGGCATATATCCAGGGAAATGGAGAATATTCCATTACATTCCTGATTTGTACCTTGCAGATGGTAGAACTGTTTTGCAATGTAAGGGGTGAGTCATTTACCACAGGATACCTCAGATCTTCGTTTATAGCCACAATGTTTACTTGGCTGGTCCAGTGGAGTTTTGGTTAATTGTGACGATCAGGGTGTTGAATGCCAGAGGTTCCATGTTGGTAATGCCATTGAATGTCAAAGTTAAAAGAGAAAAACAGGATAGAAAAAGGGCAAATGTTTTTTTAGTAATGATATATTTTTATTTCCAGGTTGTTTGTTTGGCAGCATTACTATTTGTCTCATGTGTAAGAGGAATTCTTAAGCTGAAATGAACAAGCATTAATTCTGTGTGATAAGTTTAGCTTATGTGTGTTATACAAACATAAAAATGTCACATCATTCATATATTTCAATGGTGAATCGGGGAGTGAAATGATTATGCAATTTAAATGGAGAAGTTATTGGAATGGTACAAACATATTGAACAACTGGCATATTTTACATTTAACCATGCTGGAAATGCAATGTGATTTGTGTCTAAGCAGCTAGGATAATTTGCTTCACGGTTGCTAGATAACAAAATCTGCAAGGACAAAGCAAAAGACTGCAGAGGCTAGAAACATCCCAGGACTTCTATGGCAGGACAGAAGCAGCAGAGGTGGCAGCACAGTGGTGTACAGTCAGGAGGGAACAGCCTTGGGAGTCTTCAATATTGACTCCGGATTCCATGAAATCTCACGGCATCAGGTTAAACGGGCAAAGAAATCTTCTACTGATTAATGTGTACTGCGTGCCACCCCCCCATAGTTGATGAGTCAATACTACTCCATATTGCAGAATGTACTCTGGGTGGGGTCTTCATCCATCACCAAGAGTAGCTTGGTAGCACCACTATTGAGAAGCTGGCCAAGTGCTAAAGGATATTGCTACCAGATTGGGTCTGTTGTGGGTGGTGAGGGAACCAACAAAAGGGAAAATCTGACTTGATCTTGTCCTCACCATCACCTCTACCCATCACAGATGCATCTGTCCATGACAGTTATCTGTTGGAGTGACCACCACAAAGTCCTTGTGGAGATAAGATCCTGTCTTCACAGTTAAAGTACACTCCGTGGTGTTGTGTGGCACTACCACCAGGCTAAATGGGGCAGACTGCGACCTCACATATCAACTCCAAACTGGGCATCTGTGAGTCTCTGTGGGCCATCAGCAGCAGCACAATTTTACTCGTACACAATCTGCAACCTCATGGCCCAGTATATCCCCCCCACCCACCATCACTATCAAACCTGGGCATCTACCCTGGTTCAATGAAGAATGCAGGATGGCATGCCAGGTGTGGCTCCAGGCATATCTCACAATGAGGAATCAACCCGGTGAAACTACAAGACAGGATGACTTGCATGCCCAACAACAAAAACAGAATGTAATAGACAGAGCTAGGTGATCCCACAACGAATAGAGCAGATCCAACCTCTGCAGTCCTGCTACATCCAGTTGTGCAATCGCTTAGCTCAGTCTATAGCATTGTGTCTTTGTTGTTGGGCATGTAAGTGGACAATGACACAACTCACTGGGGGAGCAGGCTCCACAAATATCCCCATTCTGTTGATGGAGGAGCCCAGCACATCAGTGCAAAAGTGAAAGCTGAACCATTTGAAAGAAAGAATCTTCAATCAGAAGCACCAAGTGGATGATCCACCTCGGCCACCTCCAGTGGCCCCCAGCATGACAGATGCCAGTCTTCAGCCAACTCGATTCACTCACATGATATCAAGAAACTGCTAAAGGCATTGGATGCAGCAAGGGCTATGGGCCCTGACCACATCCTGGCAATAGTATTGAAGACCTACTCTGGAACTTGCTGTACTCTTGGGCAAACTGTTGCAGTTCAGCAACAACACTGGCATCTACCCAGTAATGTGGAAAATTGCCCAGGTATTTCCTGTCCACAAGAAGCAGGACAAATCCAACCCAGCCAATTACCACCTCATTAGTCTACTCTCAATCAGCAGCAAAGTGAAGGAGGGGATAATCGATAGTGCTATCAAGCATACTTGCTTAGCAACAACCTGCTCATGGTTCAGTACAAGTCTGACCAAGGTCACTCAGCTCTTGACCTCATTGCAGCCTTGGTCCAAACATGGACAAAAGAGCTGAACTGCTGAGGTGAAGTGAGAGTAACTGCCTTTGACATCAAGGCAGCATTTGATCGAGTATGGCATCAGGGAGCCAAGGCTAAGCTGGAATCAATGGGAATCAAGAGTATAACCAAATAATTCCAAAGTTGATAGCCTTTAGGTAAGAGGAGATTGGAGAAAATGGGACATTTAAATTTAGAACAAAGGAAGTCAAGGAAAGACCTGATAAAAGATATTCAAAATTATGAGAGGGTTTGATAAGGTAAATCAAAAAAAAAGTTCCACTGTTTGGCAAGTTAGTCACCAGGAACATGGGAACATTAACAAATGCATAAAGGGAGGAGTGAAAGTTTGACTCGCAGAAGATAATAAGGAAATGAATGGCTGATCAGAAACAGTAAAGCAAACTGAATCAGTCATCATTTTTAAGGAGAAGTGAGTATACATTTGAGGGAAAAGAATAGAAATGTATGAAGAAAGGGCAAGGTAATGTTACGGGGGGGGTGGAAGGCTCATTCACAGAGATGGAATTGGTATTATGAGCAAAATGATATTATGCAATGCAAAATACAGTGAATAGAAAAACATTTAAATGATTAGAAGACCAAGGAGGTTACCTATTACGTAGGGCGTGAGTCCCGCCCTACCTAATTCTCCTGTATTCATTGTGCTCAGGTGCAGGAAATTGGCCCTTAGAGTTCTAATCACCTTTTCCTCTACAAACCCACTGATTTATTAAGTACATTTAAGCCTGAGGTGGATTCCTGTGGGAGTCCCTTCCCCGGAGGGCATTGCAGTGATTCAAGAAACAAAGCTCAGTATTGCCTTCTCCCTCCTCAAATGGTGCTGGAGCTGCTGAGTGTTTTCAGCATTTCTCTTTTATTGGTATTGGTTTATTATAGTCACTTGTACTGAGGTACAGTGAAAAACTTGTCTTGCATACCGATCGTACAGATTAGTTCATCACACAGAGCAGTTATTTCAGACTTGCAGCATCCGCTGTACTTTGCTTATGGTTGCCTTTAAATGGTGGTCTCGTGTTAATCCAGAATAGGCAACTGCCTCCAAGGCTGCTCTTCCAATGGAAATCTTAACACCTAGCACATCCCCAGGGTGAAGTACTGAAAAATCATGCAAGCGTTAATAATAAAATTATTGCAAAGTATTAACATATCATCATAACAATGCAGATTTCTTTCATGGGCATTAGCATACACACATAAAAATAATACGCACAGAAATGTAGAACAGGATTATTTAGCCTTCACTTACTGCCATTTCTACTGTGCCTTTTAGATTCTTTGCTAAAGTGCACCATAGTAACAATGTGTACCAGTCCTAAGCAACTGTACTGAATATAAACAAGATCTTTTTTTTGGCAAAGAGCTTTTCCTTACCAAAACAAATCAGTACAGGAAGAGACATTATATATGGAACAAGATTAAAAGAGCAGTGCCAGTCATTTATAGAATGTTGTATTTTTGTTTGTGCCATACCACATGACACATTCCCTGGAGATTTTCTAACAGAATTTCATGGAGAAATGTCATTTGACACTTTCAGAAAATGTGTCAGTTCAAGATTAGGGCACAGAACACTTCATAACAGCGAAGTACTTCATATTTAAAATAATAAAATAAATGGATAGAAATGTTCATTCTCCTAACTTACTTACTTAACTTGTGATCTATAGAAAGTGCATAACATTAATTCAGATGGTACAAATTATACAGGTAATTAATCCAAACTCTTCACAAGGAGGTCACTATACAGTCTCTTAGAATGATCATTGAAATGTACAACTTGTGAACATGGTTTTCTCACTCAGTGTCCTCTGTAAGGTCGTGTGAACCACAGCCTATAACCCCTTGCTCATAAGAATTCAGTCAGATTTAGTTAAAGGAGTAAAGTTTATTTGTTCATTCTCCCAGTCATGAGTTTCATTTGTATTGTGAAGGTCAGTACACCACAGTTACAGCTAGTAACGTTTTCCACCTGAACTCCCAGGACTGTGGAACTGTGGGCAGTAATGTGTCACTAGTCCTTCAGCTTTCACATACATGTTTTGAGCACGCATGTACATACACACACAAATGCGCACACACACACACACACACAAATTTATATCTTAGTGAATTTCATACTCTGGTGCATTACTCAGTATATTTGAAACAATATTGGAACATTATATAGTGACTATTATTTTTCATCTGATATTAAAAGGACTTTGATCAATTGGAAATTAATTATCGAGACACAAGAGACTGCAGATGCTGGAATCTGGAGCAACAAACAATGGGTGTTTGTTGCTGGAAATTAATTATTTTGTTTTTAGATTAAATTCATTTATTCTAACCTCCCAGTGTACATATGTCCCAAGGAGAGAATGAGTCAAAAATTAGCTTTATGGCTTTTTGTCTGAACTGCAGCCCCCTTGAACATACTTCCTGCTACAATTACAAGACTGGTAAAATTATCTTTACCTTAGTTAAAACAGAATGCATTCTTTCCCCCAAAACTAACTATCTATCCACTCCTTCTAAGATCAAAATGTACACATTCCTTCCAAAGTTAAACTGTGCACTTTGTTTCTTATAATGAAACTGTTGACCTTCCAAACTGAAACTTCATGGACTGCTTTTCTGGTTAAACACACACACATTAATTCCAAAGCAATATTTGTACATTCTGTTTCCATAGATAAAATTGTAAAGGTTGCTTTCAAACTTAAAATTTTATGATGTTGCTTTCAAAATTAAATCTGAAGATTCCTTCTAACATTATAACTATACACATTCTCCATCATAATTGAAATTGCACATATTTCCATTAAAAGTGTGACACTCCTTCCATGGTTAATCCGCAGATACTAATTCCAAAGTAAAACCATGCAAGCATCTTCCAAATACTGTTAAAACTCATTAGCAAAGTAGTGATACATTTCTAGGAGATGCAAATTGGACCAGAAATATTAAACACTTTACATTGAAAAATGTATATTTTTTATTCCTAAAAACTGTTAAATTTTTAATAAATAAAAGAATTCAAAGGTCCAACCGTAGTCAAGTTTCCCAAAAGTTACCTTGACAGGCATCCACTCAGCTCCCTCCTAGAAGTCATTCTCAGAGTTACTTCCTCCTCTATCTCTAATCAGCTAATACTGGCACTTTACAACTGAAAGCCACCACCAACATTGATCTTCCACCACAGTTCCCCTCCACTTCCCCACTTCAGTTAAACTTGGCTGTTTATACCCCTTCTACTTCAGCCTCTGCTCATTCCTTCATTTGTTGCCAGCACTTTCCTCCATTCAAATCTACTTGTAATTAATCCTGACCATCTCTCATACTTGATGTTGACATCATCAATACAATGGGCCAATCTGCAATGGTACATTTTTACCTCCAACCTCTCACCATATTTACTTCTGGTAATTTTTCTCTGCCCTCGTTGATGCCAGTGACCTTCCCCCAGCCACAAACATTACCTTCCCGTGCGCACATACCTTGACCACCCCCCCCCCCCAACAAACACACATACGCACAAACTGTTATAGTTTTCATGTCCATTCAGTTTTGATCTACTTAATTGCTCTGTATCCTTACTCTCATGGCTGCATAAAGATAACTGAATGGATAAATACAGCTCTCATGGGATAGTTAAAATTACAAAAATAACGTCTCTCATTCACCTCCTTCGCTGATCAACAGAGTTTAATTTCTGGATGTAAAATAGACCTGAAAGATGACCATGAGTGAACAGACTATTCCCACATGTTGTAGACAGTTACCCTTGTGTTTCTGATCGGCACACTGAGGCCGAGAAATTCAATTGCGATGCACTGTTTATTTCAGCATTATCCAATTGAAAATGGACTTTTCTCAGGAGCGAAACACAATAACTCTTTCTAGGGCATTTTCCATCATTCTGGAAATTCAACAAGGCACCTCCCAAAATGCACCATTCCTGATTAGGTCCAAGGCTGCCACTGGAGTCCCGACCCTGGTGGGAAGTCTTCAAGTAATGCATTTACCCAGCTCTCCGTACATTTTTCCACAGCCTCCAATCATTGCCGTGCCCTTTGCTACCCAGGTGAGTTTGTTGGCCTCACCCACCACCCCCAATACATCTAATACCAGTCACACCCCTGACCATTAACCCCATCAATATGCTGCCAACCATGATCATCAACTTGTCCACTCCGCCCGAAAAACACTCCAGAAAGGTCTCCTTTCCAATGATCCTGTCAGCCAACCCTCACCTGATTTCACTCCCCCCACCCCACCCACAGCTGGCCCGCAGCTGACTTTCACTCCAACCCCTCCATTTATGGACCTTACCCCCATGCCTTTCCTCTCCATGACTTCAGACCAGACCTGGCCCCAGAACTACCCATTTTCCTTCAGCTGCTCAACACATGTAAAGCACCCAAATAAAGACCATGTGAAAGACAGATCTGTAATGCAGGATGCCTTGGACCTTTTGTGGTACTAAATTTCCTGACAGTTGGCTCTCAGACAAAATGACCCAATGGATTAATGAATCTTCTCACATCCTGTCTACTTTCTAGGCCCTGGTGTTTTGTTAATACCGATGTTTATAGCTCAAACAAGAGAAATAGTCTTCTAACACTTGCTCATCAGGTAAATGTGGAAATCATAAACATTCCGTTTGTTTCCAGGAAGAAATTACTGCCCAGCGTTAGGATTGAGCACTTTATTGGGGGTGCTGCAGGAACACCAAGTCAAGGCCCCTGCAAAACATTGCAAATGTAGTCAAAGACTAGTATGGAGCAACATTTGGGTGATTTCAATGCCCAGAATGATGTGCTAGGTGGGACTTGCATTCAAAACAACTTCTGACCTGTTGCTGCGCAGCAGTCAGAGAAAGGTGCCAGTCCTCAGGACTGTCAGACAGCAGCAACACACACCATGGCTGCCATGGAGAGAGACTGTGTGAGATGGGGAGAGAGCCTCCAGAATTCACAAACAGGATCACAGCAGTGCTCATAATTGAAATCCATGCAAGGTCTAGGAAACCTCCCAGGGTCTGGTTAAAAGACAGGTGAGAGGTGGCTTGAATTGCCTCCTCCAGAAGTGAGGATCCATGCTCAATGGAACAACATCACGAGTGTCATCATGTCCTCGCAAGATATGTCAAAAGGAGCTTTAGACCACTAGAGGTACTGCTGCCATACAGGTGCAACGAGGCAGACACAAATGCTCACTCAATCCACAACTTCCACACACCACACCTTCAACTATAACATCCAAAAACATCACCCCACCACTGAAAATTTTACTCCTCCACCCCCCACATTATCCCAATTGAGGATAATGAAAAGATTACCCTATGTCCCTCATATCCTCCATTTAGCCTAAAACAGCAACAAGTGTAAGGGAGGCCACCTGGATGGAAGGAATGCCTCTCAAGTGCAGCTCCTCAGCAGGCTGGAGGAGATCATGTACCTCCTCATGGATAGAGGAGCAGGGCTTCATCCCACCCAGTATGTGTGGTTGGAGCCCATCAAGTCCAGGCTGAGTTCCCAAGCTCTACAATAGAGTGGAGATCCTCCAAGAAATTTATATTTTGTGCAGAGGTCAGAGTTCGTTAAGCAAAATGCCACTGACCAGGGAGTACATGATGTACAAAAGCCACTTAGGTAATTGCAATAGGGACTTCCATGTTGATGTGTTATAAACAGTGTAGGTAGACCTGCAAAGCAGTACACAAAGTCTGCATTACCTGGGCTCCCCCAGCTGAATCATAATGTACAATGGTTGGTGATAATGATTACAATGTGGAAAGATTCACCTGGCTTGCAATCAGGACTATCATTTTGTGGTTCCTTAGAGAAGCAATTTTCCAGAGGGAATCCCTTATTTTCTTCTGAGATGAAGATGAAACTGCTGATGTTGACCAGGAGCATTCCCCAAATGCCCTCATCGACCTCCTGCTTCTCTTGCTCACCTTCAGGCTCTGTCCAATGGAGTTTAGGTTCCAGGTAATGCCTGCTGCTCTTCCTGCATTTTCAGGTTGTTCAACATGCAGTACACCATGATAAGGTCTCTGCAACTGCTGGCCATACACTGAATTGAGAAAGGTTGTGAGATCGTATCTTGAAGACAGCAGTGGGGTTCCCACCACTATCCTGATACTTGCATGGCTCTCATTGCATCTCCGTTCAGCAACTATGTAAACCATAGGGTTGCCTCTGTCCTACAGCATCCATCCCTCAGGGCAGTACTGGCAGCTGGAAATGTTTAGCAGCATGCACTACCTCAGGATGAAGGATCCGTGGGAGATTCTGGGGAGCAAGGCATTCAGAGTCTAAGGTTCATGAGATCCAGGTCTCTAATCCAAGCACTGTGAGCACGAGTGCAATCAGTGGCTGCCTCAAATCGAGGGAAACACATCCATGAGTCCAGGATGCCACTTTCTGCTCACTGAAATCAAAACAGATGAAATCATTCCTTCATGAAAAGAGA
>JARFYF010000051.1:31389972-31401399 GCA_030265395.1 Rhina ancylostomus | reverse complement strand
TTTGCTGTGGTATGTATATGGGAACACATACCATTAGAACAAAAATATCAAATTTTATAAAAATATGAAATTCTGATATTGTTAATAGATGTAATGCATCCTCCAGAGAACAAGGATTCCTGTGTTTAATTATAATAGTTATATTTTAAGGAAACATAAGAGATTGCAGATGCTGGAATTGACCTGAGCTGAAATGTCAACACATTTCTTTTGCCTCCACAGATGCTGCTTGACGCTGAGTTCTTCCAGCAGTTAATTTTTATTTTAAGGAATCACTTTCTCGACCCCTCAGGTAAGTATAAATCCAATCTAGATATTCATTCTTATTCATCAACATGATTATCTAAGGAAACAGACAGCCTATTGAATCTGTGCACCTGCACTCTTCTTACATAAAAATGCAGAACTCTTGATACTTCAAAGTATGACTGAAACTTGCAATCATAATGATCCTGGTTTGCATCCCTGGTCACCACAATGAAAAAAATACCACATACACAGGGGTACTTGAAGCAAATTGTTTGTAGAATTTGTAGCATTCAACCATGTAAAATCACAAAGTACAGTAGTAACAATTTCAGGCATCAATGTAATGCATGATCTGTTGGAGCACTGGAATGATGGGTTTCTGTATTTCATTTTCTGTTTTAGCCGAGAGAATGTAAAACTATGGTTGCCACCATACAATTAAATCAGCCATCAAAATAAAAAAGAATAGCACACCTATGTTGGGAGAAGCTGTGGCAACAGTTTTAACTGAAGGCTAAGTTTTAAAAAAATATATACACTACTTTTGAAATGGACTACACACAGCAATATTTTACTGTTGTTCTTCTGATCTTAATTCCCCATCCACAGCCGAGGGAACACAGAATACCAGGAATGTAATAACAGCCCTGCCACCCATTGCTTCTAATTCGAGTCCCGAATACCCTGCAGGACATTTACCCATTGCACAAAGCATGCAGCAGCATGATGACAATGACTCATCCTCAGACTCCACCAAGCTCTGCTTGGCTGGATGCATATGTGACCCCTTGGGTCCTGTCGCACACCTGGGCTATTTGTGAAGAAAAGCAAGGAATTTGCAAGTTGCTGGCAGACATCAGAGCCTGGTAGGGTGTCACAATCCTTTGTAATGATCTCTTTGGAAAGGCAACCTATCTATAAGGTACAACAATGAACAAACACATGTCACCTTTAATATAGGAAGACAACTATCTAACCCCAGCACCTGACTAATCTGCAGCAGAATGCTAAGCAGCTTATTGATAGCAGGAATGATTTGCAAGTGCCTTTCTCACCCATTATCCTTCATTCACTTAGATCCCCACATCCTGTATATTGTCCTGATGGATGAATCTGACACAGGTGAAGGGGATTTCATGGTCTCCAAAAGGCAGAGGATGTAAGCCAAGAGCATCTCAGCTGTTTGAGCAGGGTTCTGTCTTCACCTCTACTGATGCCGCAGTGATTTCACCTTAAGAGAAAAGGTAATTATATATAAGGGTATGCACATAAGTGTTTTACACAATGTCAGAGTATCAGGTTTCTGTTGTTTGCCACTGTATAAAAGTATTTCTTGACCCTCATATTCTGGTCTAGAGAAATATTCCTTTTATTATCACCAGAGAAGACCATGAACTGACACTGAGCAATGCAGATTAACATGATGTGTTAATGTTTTATTTCTGAAAGGACCAAAACAAAGAAGAGTTTCCATCTTGATAAAATATAATGGAATTGGAAGAATGTTCACTAGACCAGGACTCGATCACACAGACTCAATCACACAGTAAAACACTTTTATGTGGACATAAATCACCCAAACATAGTCCAGCTATGCAATTAGTACAGTCTGCAAAATTGCAACTGACACTTCCATATATGTATGTGTTAGCATATGCAAGACATCGCTGAAATCAATTATCACTTGTTTGCAGCATTCCCAGGTGAAATTGGGTCAGGAGTTTTTGATCCAGAAACATCACAAGACACACACAGGGAAGTCAAGTTCCAGGAAGTTTGCATGACTCATTAATTCTCAGGCAGTCTGTATTGCCTGCCATACTTCAGCTGCTGTATTCTACAGATGGCTATCTCTTGAGGAACAGGAGGTATCCCTTCCTCCTCACCTCCTGTTCATGCTCTGGCTGATGTCATTAAGCACCAGTATAATGACAGCCACAGGACTACCAGAAGTGTGGTGGAGAATCCTCAAGATGAGAATTTGGTGTGTGCACTGGTCCACAGTACTCCTGAGAGGGTGCAATGCTCTGCTGTTATCTGTTCCTTGCTCCACAACCTAGCCAAGAGGGGGATTCAGCCCTTTCCTGAAGAGCTCCATCTAAAGCAGAAGGAGCAGCTGAAGGGCGGGCAAAGGAGGAATATGTTAGCAAGTGGTGAGACAGGGTGGTCTCCCCGGACTATCAGAACCTGTTGATTTTCTTGAAGACCCAATTCCACTAGCTCTGTGTCCAGTCAGGGAGTAATAAATAGGACAATTATGGCCCATCTTGACACCACCTGGTTCTGGGATTCCATCACCAAGATACTATGTGCAAATGGATTTCTTGGGAGTAACCAGCAAATAGTCTTCAACCATATCAGCAGCCTGATGATGAAAGAAAATCATGTCAAAGTCTATTGCTTCTTTATATGGCCAAGGAAGCTTTAAAATAGTGGTGAAGGGTTCATATTCCCTCCATTATGATGGCACATTATGCCAATGGATTTGAACTGATGAGTGCTAGCAAGGAGACAAAACTAACAGCATCACCTGGCCTTTTGACATCTGTGTATCACAGCCAGAAGAACGTTGTGGATGCACCTAACCTTGCTAAAGTTCCTTAAACATCAAGAAGATTAATGAACCTTACACACCTGGCAATGGACTTCTATCTGCGGACTTGGCTCCTTCAGTGCTGATTATAGCAGGAAGACTGTGAAAATTTCATGCAACCCTGATTAATTTAGCAACTGCTATGTTAGACTATTTGGCATGTATGGTATTGTCTTCCCCAAGGAAGTGTATTGGCGTCCCTATTCTTTGACCATTACGTAAATGACCAACTAATCTGTCCTAACTCACATAGAATGATCAGTGCCAAGGACCTGATGACAGCAGTGTAAGCAGGGTACTTTGTCCAGAGTGAGCACATTATGACAGCTGCAATACGGCTGACTGCCTACTCTGCTTTTCGTCAACTCAATACAAATAAATCAAAGCTAATTTCTTCCACCTGCACAACCTCGATGCAAATAAAATTATAAACCTCAACTGGAACAGTATCCATCTCGCTCACTGCAGTTTACCTCAGAGAAACCCAGATCGCACACTTTCTTACACATGCCATATCAGGAAAATGAGAAGTAAAGGCAGTGCCTGAAATAACGTCAGCCTGAAGGTTGCAAATGCCAAAGGAGGGACAGCCCCACAACGAGTCGCTCCACACTTGCATCATATTACTACGGTGCTGAGTCTGCTTGCTTGGTACATGAACATTCTGTCCATGCATAGAGACCCAGTGCTGAACAATAGCTGCAGATTTATCACAGTCTGCCTCAACCCAAAGAACCTTAACTGCACGTACATCCCTGCTAGAACAGCTCCACCTTATCTGCCACTGTGGTGAGTGGCACTTTTTGGTCCTCCCACTGCCTGAGGATGGCCCACGCACAGTTTGGGATCTTGCCGCGGCCAGCTCTAAGCCTTGTATTGTACCCATCTGTGGAAAAATCTATCACTTTGATGGATGGACAGACGAAGAAGAAGAATTAACTTGAGGAGCTTGTTCTTGGAATGAGGAGCAGAATGTGAGTTTTCCAATCCTACTTCCTGGTGAAAATGTCACCACTTCTTACTCATTGGACATTTGGGCCGTTGTAAACAAGGCAAAATATTAAGCCATCGTCACTTACCAGTCCAAAGTGTCAGCTCAAGCAGATAGCAAACAGACTGCTCCCACTCACTTGGGTTTATACTGTCCGAATGCTCTGTCCATCAGTCTACTTGCAGAGGAATGAGTTCCTTTACATTCCTTTACATATGTTCCTTTACATAAGGGTAATGGCACCCTTAAGTAGTGATCAAAAACACTTCATGGTCTGAAGCCATTGGTAAGAATAAACAAAGCAAATCTATATTTTAACAGTCAGACAGATTCTTCCAAGAAACCATGGAGGCTTTCCTGAACAAAGAGTAACCTAATACAAGACCATATTAGGACTGGTAATTCAAAATAAAGGCTTTTTTTTTAAAAAACACATATTTTGGGATGGTTGCAGTGCAGATGGAGGTGGCAATTATTTTGTCTGTAACACCTTATCTGGCCTACTATACTGAAGTTGCTGCTTTTCTTCAATTAAAAGGAAGAATTTTAAAATGAAAGTCTTTAGTCTCCTGTATTGAATAAGTGAGAAGTTCCAAGGCAGAAATCTAAATATTGACAGGGGTGTATGCTCAACCGTCACTTCACTTTGACAAAAAAAGATAAAAACTGAAAGTGTAAATTTTGGCTCAATTTTACCAAAACCACAAATGACCTTTTCAACAAAAATCTAAATGCCTCTCTATTGGTTGAGAAGCTATGCTGGACATTAGTTTTATTCTGGTATTCTCATGTTGAGAAGCAATGAGATGGACCCAGTTCTCTGTTGTCACAATTTTATCTTTGTGTATCTTCAATCCTACTATTCAAATTTATCAGCAACTTCTTGCCATCACTAATATTGTCACCTGGGTAGGAATCCAAACTTAACATATCAGTAGAGGAAGCAAGATTCCCAAAATGGATTTGGAAAGATTAACTTGGAACTGAAACAAGACATTCAAACTGTCTACCTGGGTAATCTATCACCAGAAAATGGCCATAGTATCCAACAGGAATTGCAATAACTGAAATTTATTGACATGCAGGTGTTTACAGACAGAAATAGAATGGAGCTGGTTATGAGAAGCTACTCATTTGTTATGTGTCATCAACAGCATTGTATCAATTTGAAATCGTGACCTTGAACAACAACATAGAAAGAATACACAGCAAAGAAATTTTTTAACAGGACTAGGCACTGGTGTACAGGAATTAGTTACTTAGCTATTTACTCTGAGATAGAATTTGATAAAAGCTGGAAAGTACAACAATAAGTTTGAATGTTTAGAACTGTCCTAATCTTGATGTATGTTCTATGTTCCATTGTGTTTATTGTTATAGGGTAAATGTGTCCCTTAATTGAAATCAATGCAAGTTTTAAAAAAGTAAAACCTAAAATGCCTGAAGCACTCAGCAGAACAAGCAGCATCTGTGGAAAGAGAAACAGAGTTAGCATTTCTTTCACCAGAACTGAATTGCACTTGCAGTCTTTTGCTTTTCAACAAAATAGAGAAGTTTTGGGAACATTGTAATGCATAGACTAGCGTGCTGTCCTTCTGCTTGGTTCCATAACTACCTCTGAACTTTTAGAATAGCAACTTAATTATTTTTTTTAAACCTTTAAACCATTGTTACTGATTTTCTATTTGCTTCCACAGACAAAGGCTGATTCTCATTCCTCTGCCCTACAACTATGGCTCAAAAATGGGCATTCTCTGCATTTTTTATATTTTGTGTCTCAACTCCTCATCTGCTCTTTCTAAGCCCTAGAAGAGTTGGAACTACAGATTGGAAAGCAGAGATATCAAGAGAGAAGGGGGAGAGCTGAGAGGGAGAGGAACCATGGAGGGGGAGGCTGAAGGAAGCAGTTAGCTGAGAGGAGATGGAGACAGAGGTTGGAATAGGGAAGGAATCAAGAGGAGGGTGTGTGAGGGAAGGGGCTGGGTTTGGGCAAATTTCTGAGTGTGTGTGGGTGTTTGTGTGTGTAGGCGGGGGGAGGGGGGGTTAGAATGCAAGTGTACGTGCTTGTGCGATAACATGTCTGTACAGCAGAGCATAGTTTGTGTTCATTTTGAATCTCCTTGCCATTGGACCAAGAACCTGCTCTGTGCTGGCAGGTTTGCAAAAGCCCACCTCACATTTCAGTAACTAACACTTGGTCACCTTCCACTTCTTAGAACTAGAGTAGGTACAAGTCATCCTCAACCCCAAGGGACTGCCGAAGAAGAAGAAGAAGAAGGAGAAGACTTTTGACATAGAAGGAAGCTACATGGCCATTGAAAGTCCTAAAAACAAAGTAAGTAAGATAAAGTAAAATGAAGAAATATAAATAAGCCATATACCTGCACTTAACTTTTTATTCAAAGTCAATGACTCCATCCAAGTGAATGGGTCTATGCCACTTCATTTTCGACGCAAAGCTGAGGGTCAATGTGCAAAATACATCCAGACCCTGAGCCTAGAATGTCATTGCTCCACTGCTGGAGTTTGGTAGTGGTGGAGGGTGTCAGATGCAGGACAATTCCCAAGGGAACCATCAGTCTCTGGGAAATGCAGTCAAACCCAATGCATGTGGTTTAAGTCTGATATCCATGTACAATGCACAACTAAAACTTTACTCTTGAAGAGCAAGATAGACTCTGAAGTTGTTATGAAGTTGACCCTGAAATTTATTGAGAGTTCCTTAAGTGTGACGCAAGATTTACAGAACACCCACGATTCCTATGAATTTCTTCATTGTCTAATGAAGTGAAATTTTCATTTACCTCTTGCTGGGCAATGCGAGGGAACTAGAGGCAGCTATTTCCCACACTATGTGCAAGTATAGCGATGAAGAGTGGTGCATACACATAACTGAAGAATACTGACCTCACAGGTTGAGCCATGGGCAGCTCCAGGTGGAGTCCAGTCCAGCTAACACCCACTGTGAAGGATTTAAAATGTATGCTGTTAAGGATAATGGATCAAGGGGGCCAGAGCTGAGCTGAAGCCTGTAAATGCCTCATCCGACAACCACCCAACCCTACAAATTTCATCCCATTGGATCCTGTCCCATCCGAATTACTGTATATAGCTAATTTTGAACAGTTAAGTTTTGAAAGGAATCGTAAAATGGAATTTGGGATGCAAAGTGCTGAAGAAGAGTTTTAGGAAGTGAGCTTAATGAGACAGACATGGGCACCATTGAGGAAGGCAAAGACAATCTCAGTAGTAATTAGATGCAATTTTCTCCAAGCAGTCTGACAATTTAGAGACAATGAAGGGGTCACAAGAGACAGTGGTTACGTAGAGTTTGATGTCATCGAAGCTCATGTGAAAACTGTGCTGTGTTTTTGGGTTGTGTTGCTGAGCAGTGGCATGTAGATGAGAAAAGGAGAGATCCTAATATAACTTTTTGAGAGAATAAGGTGTAGGGTTGGGAAATGGGGTGGTCATCACTGGACCTGAATAAGGACTGGATTTTCATCCACCATCCCAGGCCCACTATGACTTCACTCTATGTTCCAGGATGATGACTGATTTCTAAGTATTTCCTTATTTTTTTAAAATTTTAGGTCTTTTGCCCTCTCAAGAACATTTTGATTATTGGATCCAAATGAGGACTATGTCCAAAATGGCCAATATTTAAGTGTGAGTCTTAACAATGAATGTTGGCAGGATGTTCAATTCCAAAAGGTCAGTGTTACCCATGCTTGACAGCCCATGCAGGCATTTCCAGCAGAGGTTCTGCGATGGTGAAAGGAACAAGAACACTTGCCCATCTCTCATTCCTTAAACATTTGCTGAAGTAAGTTTTGCAATCCTATTGAACCTCAAGCTGATATAGGGTACCTGAGCACAATTTATGAAACAAACCTGTGATCCTGGTGTGTATGGTTTAATTATCCATTTGGTAAATTTTCTGAATAATTGAGGGATATTGTTTACACTCACAAGTTGATTGAGAGCCATGGAATATCTGGACTTATTCTGCAAATGGTGGAGGCTTAATATTAATAAATATAATTACACTTACATGATCCTGGACTTGAAATTGCATTGTAGCACAAAGTTGTAGTATGCGTTTTTTGCATAGTGCGTCCTGGGAGCAGCCCACAAGTGTCGCCACACTTCTGGCACCAACATAGCACGCCATAACTTCCTAACCCATACATCTTTGGAATGTGGGAAGAAACTGGAGCACCCAGAGGAATCCCACGCAGACAGAGGAAGAACGTACTAATTCCTTGCACACAGCAGCAGGAATTGAACCCGGGTCGCTGGTGCTGTAATAGCGTTATGCTAACAGCTACACTACCATATGTATAAAAAAGAAAAGCTAGGGTGTATGTGCACAAATTTTTGAAGGATTTAAAACAAGTTGAGAGCATTATTATAAAAGAAAACACAGTAAATTCTTGGCTTTGTAAATAGAGATTAAGAGTACAAAACAAAGAAATTGTGCTCAAACTTGCTTAATCACTGGTTATTCCCTAGGAGGAGGTTTATGTCAAATCCTGGTCAGTACATTTTTATGAACTATGTCAAAGCCTTAGAGAGGGTGAGTGGACATTTACTAATATTGGATCAGGGGTGTGGAACTGAAGTTACATGGAGAGACTGCCAAAAGTGGCCAAAGGAGTGGGATGAGAAAGAGACAATTCTCTGTGCTCTGCTATTTTTACCTGTACTTCCTCAATGCACTCTGTACTAACTCAATGTGTCTGCACTGAGTAATGAATTGATCTGTATGAATGGTATGCAAGACAAGTTTTTCACTGTAACCCTGGTACAAGTGACAATAATAAATACCAATAGATACTATCCATGGTGGGGAGGGATGTGCCCGTGGTGTATCAGGCAGAGTCCACTGCTCTCTGCAGCTTCTCGCACTCCTGCACTTTCAACCTGCTGTACCAGACCATGATACATCCAGTCAGGATTCTTTCAACAGTACATCTGTAGAAGTTTGGTAGTGTTCGGTGACAAGCCGAACCTCCTCAACCTCCTAAGAGAAGGCGGGAATATAGTATCAAGAGCAAAGATCTGTCATGGTTGTATTGAACGGAAGGGCATCCTTGAAGAACTGAAGGGCAACTGCTCTCTTTCCTATGTTTCTAAGTTACCACTTGCAAACAACTCTGTTCTGCAAACCTATTACAAGAAAGTTGGGGTAAAAATTGTAACCACCTCACAAGGCATTGATGAAACCTCAGCTGTTGCATATAGTTCTTGCTCCTTTATTTAAGAAATGATATACTAGCCTTGGAGGCAGTGCTGTGTAGATACATGAGGTTGATTCCGATGCTGAGGGAATGTCCACTGAGCAGAATTTAAAGTTAGCCAAAACCCTTTAAAGTTATGACCAATGTGAGGTATTTTTGTGTACACTTACGACTCTGAGAGGGGCTCTCAGAAGAGACTTGACAGGAGCTTTCCTTGGCTAGAGAGTCTCCAAGTCACACAGCACACTCCCTTCGAAATTTACCACAGTTCCTTCACTGTTGCTGGCTCTAAATCCTGGAACTCCTTCAGCAATAACAGCTTCACTAGAAGGACTGCAGCAGTTCAAGGCGGCAGCTCAGCATCACCTTTTGAAGGACAAGCAGAAACAGGCAATAAATGCTGGCTTTGCCAACAACACCCCATCTCAAAAAGTGAACAAATACCAATGGGCAGGATAAAGGATCAGGTGGGTCAGGACTGAGCTCAGACCTTTTTGTTTAAGCTTTGCAAGTCTCCAGAATGGATTCAAGGCTCAGTCTTCAAGGCTCAAAATGAGACTGACCAGTGTTTGAACAGTTGGAGAGTTAAGGAGAGTGGGGGAAGGGCATGGAAGCTGGGACGCAGGATCTATCACAATTAAATGGGAAAGAGTGCAGAACAGATTTACCAGGCTGTTTCCTGGACTTGGGGGCCCGACTTACAAGGAGAGATTGTGTAGAGTAGGACTTTATTCCCTAGAACCTAGGAGATTGAGGGGTGACCTGATGGAGGTATAGAAGATCATGAGGGGCAAAGACAGGGTGAAAGCACACAGTCTGTCATGTGGCAGATGGAACTAGCTCACTGGGCATGGACAAGTTGGGCTGAAGGGCCAATTTCCATGTTGTATGATTCTATAATTCTGGTATGATTCTGGAGTATTGTGCTCAGTTCTGGTCGCTTCACTACAGGAAAGATGTGGAGGTCATAGAGAGGGTGCAGAGGAGGTTTACAAGGATGCTGCCTGGAATGCGGAGCATGCCTTATGAAAGCAGGTTGAGGGAACTCGGTCTTTTTTCTTTGGAGAGACAGCAGATGAGAGGGGACCTAATAGAGGTGTATAAGATGATAAGAGGTATTGATCAGGTAGATAGTCAGAAGCTTTTCTCCAGGGCTGAAATGGTGGCGACAAGAGGACGTAGGTTTAAGGTGCTGGGGAGTAGATATAGAGGAGATGTCCAGGGAAAGTTTTTTACTCAGAGAATGGTGAGTGCATGGAATAGGTTGCCGCAAATGGTGGTGGAGGCGGATAAAATAGGGTCTTTCAAGGTACTGTTAGATAGGTACATGGAGCTAGGTAAAATAGAGGGCTATGGGTAAGCATAATAACTTCCAGGGTAGGGATATATTCAGCACAACTTTGTGGGCCGAAGGGCCTGAATTGTGCTGTAGTTTTTCTATGTTCTATGTTCTAATATCCCTCTGTAAGCTTCTAAAGCCCTCCACACTACCCACAACACCACCGATCTTCGTGTCATCCACAAACTTGCTAACACATCCTTCCACCCCCTCATTTAAGTCATTAATAAATATCACATAAAGTAGAGGTCCCAGAACCGATCCCTGCGGGACACCACTAGTCACAGTCCTCCACTCCAAATGCACTCCCTCCACCACAACCCTCTGCTTTCTACAGGCAAGCCAATTCTGAATCCATATTGCCAAGGGTCCCTGGATCCCTTGACCCATGACCTTCTGAAGCAGCCTATCATGCGGAACCTTATCAAAAGCCTTACTAAAGTCCATATAGACCACATCCAAAGCACTACCCTCGTCAATCTTCCTGGTCACCTCCTCAAAGAACCCAATTAGGCTTGTGGGGCAAGATCTTCCCTTCCCAAAGCCATGCTGGCTGTCCCTAATCAGGCCATGCATCTCTAAATGCTCACAGATCCTATCTCTTAGAAGCTTTTCTAACAGCTTACCCACCACAGACGTAAAGCTCACCGATCTGTAATTCCCTGGATTATCCCTACTACCTTTTTTGAACAAGGGGACAACATTCGCCACCCTCCAAACCTCCGGCACCATCCCCATGGACAACGAGGACTCAAAGATCCTAACCAACGGTTCAGTAATCTCCTCCCTCACCTCACAAAGCAACCTGGGGAATATTCCATCAGGCCCCGGGGACTTATCTGTCCTAATATTCTTCAGCAATTCCAACACATCCTCTCCCTTGATATCCACATAATCTAGAACATTACCCTTACCAACACTGTCCTCAGCGTCATCAAGACCCCTCTCCCTTGTGAATACTGAAGAGAAGTATTCATTGAGAACCTCACCAACTTCCACAGCTTCCAGGCAC
>JARFYF010000051.1:31266559-31276976 GCA_030265395.1 Rhina ancylostomus | reverse complement strand
AAACTTGCGGGTGAGGATGACATCAGGTGTTCACAGATGTGGTTTTATTGAAGACCGACACCTCCAATATCAAGTTTCTTATCAGGTTCAACTAGTTCCAGTGGTCGGGGAATGTCTGCATGCCTGATATCAGCCTCTTGAAGCCATCATACTGCCCCAAGCTGCTTCACAGCAAGACATATCCATGAGAACAGAACCAGCTTTAATGACATTCATTAAACCTCAAGGAAATACTTAACATGCTCACCAACTCATGGGAATCCCTGGGCTGTGGAGAATCATCAAGAAAAACAGCATCTTGAGTATCTACCATGGAAGAACGTTGAGGCCAAGTGCAAGCAGTAAAAAGCATAATGTCCCAACCAGTCTCATCAAACCTCACCCACCTGACCTGTAGCAGAGTCTGCAGTTTCCAGATGGGGCTTTTGGGTTGCCACTGAACTTGCAGAAATGGAATGGAAGCAAGTCCTCCTTGATCTCACTTAATCATCAACAGAGCATTTGGAGACCCCCAAAAACAGTGATACCAGTGGTGGAAGGACCAGTTAGATGAAACTCATTTTTGAAAGAAATGAGTATGTAAGTCTTAGGAAATAGGGCAAGGAGGAAAGATTGGTTGCATGAATGTGTAAACTGGTACAAGTATAGACATTTAAAATTTCAAATGAAAATCACTAAATTCAGAGAACTTGTTTCTGTTTCCATTAGTTGGACACTTGTTTGCTGAATGGGCTTGGAGTTGAATATGTTCATGGATGGTGATTTATTTTATTTTAACCCCCCCCCCCCAAAAAAAAAACTGGATCAAATTTCTCTGGATTTGGGACACTTTATGGAAAATTTAAACCAATGGGAATATTTTGTGTGATTACTGCTTTGCATACATTAGATATGCACATCTTAAAATGTGAATTAATTTTTGGGGGTGTTTTTCTATAAATAAGTGATCCTCTGTAATAATTGCCATTTTATCCACTCTGATATGAACAGAAATGCATCCTCAGCATTTTAAAAAAAAACATAATTAAAGAAACTTTCCAGAAGAATATATAATATGATTATGGTCACGAGCAATCTGTGGGAAAAATTTAATGAGCTAGCTAGGATCCTGCTGTGTAAAGTGGACTAAATGCCAAATTAAAGACATCAAACATTTTTTCTGTTTAAAAGTAAGTACTACACTCACCCATGGGAACCAATTAATTCTGTAATATGCAGCAGTTTCACAATGCAAGTACATTTTTGGCACTGATTTTTGTCAGTTCCACTCTACTGAAGCTCCCCAATGACTTAATTTAACCAAAATGGGAAGAGAACTTCACTTTCAGATCTGCCAAGAATGTATAGTTCATTTATCTATTACTGTTGCATGTGGATTTCTTAAATTTATCTGACAAAATAATTTGTCTGATTTGAACCAAGACAACTACTTCAAATAAAAGTGTGTAATATCACACAATGGCAATTGCTCACAAAGGGTCAATTTAAAAAAAAAATAACTAATTGCTTCTCGTCAAGACTGCAGAACAATTTTGTTGTAGAATAACATTTACAGTAGTTTGCAAATGCACTTCTGATGTATTAGAGGCAGGCCTATTAAGGAATAGGTCACTGATCAGAAAATACTGTTACTAAAATAGTGGAATACTAGAGGTGAAATGCATTCAGTTTGTAATGATTGTGAAGTCTGAACAACTACACCCAGTATATACCACATCTGTATTAGTTTCCCAATGAAAATATATGTTCTACAGAGATACCATAGGCCATGTGTTTACAATATATTGCCAGAAATCAACTCTTTACGTAATTCAGTTTCCATTACTATCCTGCCAGAGGTAAAACAGGATTCTGATTGTCCTAATGGAATGTCACGATCAACCTACATATTCTAGAATGCACCAAGCACTTGGAAAACATACTTGTGACCATTTTTAAAAACTTCTCTTGGTTAAGTTGCCTCTTGCACTTTAGCATAGAAAAGAAATCAAAGGCAAGTTGATTGTGCAATTATATCATAGTTAATATATTGAAACTTGAGTAAGGAATCAGTACTTGGTTCAGATGACTGAATTTTTTTTCAAAAGAAAACATTCTATCCAATACTTCTCATAATCCAGACCAAAATCTCAATATCATCTTGGCTTTTGGTTCATTTTGAATTTCACTTGTCTGTTAATTGTAAATAATCTTATTCCCAGTAACTTCTAGTCTTTGCATACTGCCTATCTGACAGGAGTTTGTTGATTGAAACAGCCAATGAATATTACTATTGTATGACTACACATACCAGCAAAATTTCTGGATAGATGATAGATTTAGGCTCTGCATATTTCTATTTTGTAGATTGCACAATTAGTATCTTGGTTCATACAAACAAGTTGCATAAAGCAAAAGTGGCTTCAATAGCTACTTTTCACATGAAAATGATGTTTAAAATTTCATTTTGGCAAACGTGAACTGAAAACTTTGAAAAGCACTTTATATTATCTGAAAATTGTTTTATAGCAAACAAAATCGTGATTTAAAAGGACATAGTCAATAATCTTGAGGCATAGTGATCTTTGCAAAAGCAGAACTGAAATGTGCATTGTGCCATGTGTGTGGCAGTTCTATTCCTTAAAAGACTATTCTTAATGGATTTGTTGCTGATCCAATTAGAAAACCATCTGGTAAAATTTTCATGATGGACATGAGAAATCACTTCACTAGCACCCCAAATGTAAATTTTTGTGTCTCACTTGCCAACCCTGACTGGTTCCTGTCTCTGTGGAATATTGCACCATTTTGGGTCTGCTGAGATCTCCAAACAGACAAAACAATAGCTTGTATTACTACAACCTCCAAAAGCCACCAAACCTTAACAGCCCACTCAACCTCAAACTAAATCCAGCAATGTTCTATTATTCACTTTGCTCATGGCCCAGATTTGATGGCGAACCCCAAGATCAGTATTCATAATAAACAATTCATGGTTAATCTCAAAATTCTGAGATCTGCCATGAAGTAAAAAGACAGCCATAACAAAAAATGTCAGAGCCCTCAGGAGTGCAGTGACCACTTCCTCCAGCACTATTGCATCATATTCATATATTCATCACTGCATGTGTCTATGGAAATGTAAACCAGGGTGGATCACGTTGTAAATCACCACCCAAGGCAGAGCTTTGCCAACAACTTCCTAACAATCCATCAGACAATAGTCAAATATGTTTGATATATTTACTATTCTTCAGCAAAATTGAAGATTGTTTGCTTCTGTAAGAGTGTGTTTTATTCCATATCTCAATTTTAGGTAGTGATTTCTGTAGTGTCAAATTTTCGTTACCTGAATGGCCACAATGTTGGGGTCACCTGTAATCTGTTGCTTTCATGGAGCTTGAAATACAGTTGCTGTTTTGTGGTTGAATGTGCCACTGATTACTGGTCAAAGGACAGGCAATAATGCAAGGCATGATCCTCTGCAAGAGGAAGGTGCTCTCATTGACTTGCTTGTCCTGCCAGTTAACTTATTTGGAGACAATACAGTTGATACTCCAGTTCTTGCTGTATTCCATATTTTAGGAAGCTGTATGTTGTTCCCCAGTAGACCATGAGCAGGGTATTGATGCCAAGTAGACAATGAATTTTGTGCTGGGTTTTGGATCTTGGTCTTCAGTCTTTTCCTCGTGGCCAAAGGCCATGCTGGTGCTCAGAATACAAAGGTGACTTTCATCATCAAAGTTTGCCTTAATTGGGAATTGGCTCCTAAAGTATGGAATCTTTTCCAGGGTGTAATTCTGAATCCTTATTGGTGGAATGGGTGATGTTCGACAATGGCAGGTTGTTCTGTACATGTTAAATGTCAGGGCCATTCTCTTGTAAGCTTCTGTGAACAAGTTACAGATAACTTTAAACTTGAATATGCACCTTAGAACAAGTGCATATTCAAGGGTTGTCTTGTACTGCAGCTGGATGACTGAAGTTCATGTGACTGGTTGCAGAGTGGAGATGATGTGGATCAGGAACACTGAATTGTTTTGCTGCTGTAAATGAGGGTCATGAAAGGGATTGCCATTTGTCTTGCTTGCTGAAGCTTATTAATAAGGCTACGTGGCAATTTGATGCATAACACATGACCTTCCTCTTCTGGCAGCAACCAAGCGATAGGGAGTCATTACTGCTCACATTTACTTTGTGGCTGTTTGAAGTGGCTTTTGAAACATGAGGTTCCTTGGTACACTTCAGGACTTCAGCACACTCAATGTGCATCCTGGAAACACACTGTTACTCAGCTTATTGTGAGTTACTGGTAGAAAGAATTCTTGATTGCAATTATCTTGCTGAAGACCCTTGGAAAGGATGAAGGTCTGGCACAAAACAGCTACTGAAAGGGACAAGAGGGCAAGATAGTCTCTTTACAGCACTACTTCCTGCCCCAATGCTGCAAGTTCTGAATATCCCTCCTGGAGTCTGTGGAACTCCTGTACCATGTCCAGGGACCTGGGTACCTTCTCTTAAACATCCTAAATCATTGCATTGTGTCACCATGCACATTCTTTACCACCTGTGGAATAAGCATATAATGTCCAGATCTAATGCTCAGTTAAAGCTACTACTAATTGGAGCCTGGGAGCAAAACCTGCAGCTGTCCAGACTCTCCAAATGGTTAAAGTTAGGACCAAAACAGCATTCAAATTTTTGATGCAGTGTCATTGAGAGACTGAGTTAACTTTCGGGTCACTGTCCATATGCTTCCTGACCTGCTGAGTGTATGCAGTTCTTATTTCAACATCCACAGCAAATTGAATCGGGTAACATTTTATTCTGGTGAAAAAATTGCAGATAAACATTATTTGACAAAACAAAACAGGAGGGAAGGAAGAATGAGTGCACACAAACAAAGAATAAATAACTTGTAAAGTATTCAGCTTGGAAAATGAGATGACGAGGTGACTGAAGTGTCATTTAGTATGAGGTGTTGAGAAGAAGCAGCAAAAAGAAACGAGAACATTTGAGGTTCAGATAGCACATGAATAGCCGTGGCTGTGAGTCTGATGGTGGATCTGACAGATTGGGGTGAGGCTGATCTGATCTGGAAGTAGGAAATCTTTGCAAAGTGGAACAGGATCCAACAGCCAGAGGAAAATGGAAAAAGCAGGCTGCATAAAGAGCACAGCAAGGAGTCCATAGGTTGAGTTACATTTTCTGACCCTGTAGCATGTCATTAAATTTAATGTAGGTGCGATATCCCAGCTGTTTTGTCTCAAACAGAGACCACAGATGGGCAAGGATGTAATTATTAGTGCACACAACTATAATTGAAAATTAAGCATTGTTAAGTTCAAAGGTCTACAAAGATATCAATAAATCAGAATGAAAACATGCTACATCTGTTTCCTGTAATCTGTGGTGAATGTGAATATATGGGTAACATTTTTTATTTACACTATATGGAGTACTGAATGCTACTAATTCATCTGCATTCAAGAAAGAAATTAAGTATTTTTGTGATTTTTGAATTTTATTCTATATGCCATGTGTTTAAGAGGTATGATCCATTATAACAAATCCACTATGAAATGTCAGCATTTTAATGAACAAAGCACACGTGAATAGTCTAAGGACAGCTGGTTAAGTCATTGCCAGCACAAATATACCTAGAATGTGTTGCATGTTGCCATTTGTATAGTAATAGTTGCAATCATCATCTACATGCATTTGTACACTCCATTAATGAATTGTAAATGGCCTTCCATATGAAACAGATGGGTATTGTGGCCAACCTCTACAGATCTCTAATGAAGCCAATAGTTCGGCCAACCATATAAATGGGGTGTTAAGTGAATCAATCGCTGTCATGCTAGTATAGTATTGTGTAAATTAAGTTGACTCATAATTATCACTGTGCAATTTGATAGTTCATTCACATAATGTAAAAAGTCCACATCAGCTGAATTAGGGTAGCCATACACCAGTTTTTTAAAAACAGAGGATCATTGCTTTTTAAAATGTCTGATCTGAAAAGGCAGGAAGTCCCAGATTCTTGAAAGCAGGTACAGATTACATACTGCACTAAATTAATGAAGAGAATCCTGGTTTTGGGAGCAGAAAAGTAGAAGATCCTGTGCTGAATTCCTCAGGAGGTGGCTCGGGTATTCTGCATCAATCCAGTCAAAAGTTTGATCTTTAACTCAAACAGCACTGCATCAGAAAGAGGAGAAGGATTTCCACACCTGCATGAGGCTTTTGCTGGACCATGTCTAGAATGTTGTGTTTGATTCTGCACTTCACCTATCTAATGGACTAATAGAAAGATGAAGGGAAGCAGTAGATGAGGTGCAGATGGATCTTTGGAAAGCTTTAAAGGTCCCATTGCAAGGGGCTAGTCAACTAGGTCGGGGCATACAGTTGGGGATAATGTACTGACATAGAATGAAAGTTAGTTATTGGAAACAAAGTGAAGAGCAGGAATAAATTGATTTGTCTCGAGTTGGCAGGCTGGCTGCAACTCCTGGAAGGTTGCTTGGGCCCCAGCCATTTATAATCTATGCCAGTGATTTGGCTGAAGGAAACCAAATGTCATGTTTCCAAGCTTACTGATGATACTGGGTGGTTTGAGAGTATAGAGGAGGATGTAAAGAGGCTTGCATATAGACTTAATAGACTCAGCAATTGAAGTCATCCTACTTGCCTCAAGTGCCAGTTAACTGCACTATCCCCATATTCCTTGATTCATCATAATACTGGGGTTATGCAACATCTGCATAACCTAAAGCTTGTATTCCTTTGACTGTAGAATTCAAGGAATGGTGTAACTGAGGCTTTTTTAAGATGAGAAAAGGCATTTCCACTAGTGTGGGAATTCAGAGCAAGGCATGATATCTAGATATCTAGGAATGGTGTTAATACCAGTTCTTCACACCGTGGAAATCTGGAACTTGGCACACAAAACTGTTGTGATAGATCAACCAAAAAATTTATGCTGAGACTGGTATTTTTTTTCCTAAGGATATTGAGGGATATCTGCCTTGTAATTAGATCATGCAACTCTAGGATTTTCCTTGAATTGCCAAGTCAGAAATTTAGTTGAACGGGACTATAGATTCTCCTTTTAGAAGCCATAATCTACCAAGAATTGCAAGTAATTCAAACCCTCAGTGTTCAAGTCATTTGTGGACCATGAAATCAATCCTGCAGAGCCAAGATAAATGGAGAATTTAAAAAGAAGCCCAAGGAAAAAGTAAATGGACTTAGCATGTCCCGGTATAGGAAGTTCATACAGGGCAATAGTTGGGTGATCCTCTTGATGTGCAACCAGAGACAAATTAATTGCTTACATTATCATGAGCATCTCACTCCATGGTTTCATCACACACATCATAATGACATATATTCCAGTTGGCTGCCAGTGGAATGTGGCAAAATCCCAATTCCCTTTTAACTACAGTAGACCTTGTACACTAAGCAAGCTTAAGCAGTTCATCATTGGAAGAACTGGTATCAGTCCAAGAGTTGGATTTCCCAACCTGTGCATTGGGGAAACCTAATGTTTTGATGTCCTTTTGGACTCCATGAGCTCAGCACAGAAATATTTTGGTTATCCTGGCACCAAGTTGGCATGCACATTTAAAGTATTCAGAGAACTCAGATGCTGGGTGAAAGTTCTTTTAGCTGATTTCATTAGTTAGTTTTTATTTTCAGTGTTCTTGAATGCATGATTGTTTATTCTTAATCTTTGGCATTTTGACTGACTTTAACATTTCATAAGCAACTTGAATATTTGTGTGTCAATTTGATTAAGTGACAGGCCACTATCTATTTTATTCCTATGTATGCAGGCAGCTCTTGCATTGGAAAAGGCCATGTGTTGCCCTGGGTATCGCTGACTGGGAGCCAGGCCCCAGCATAGACTGAACTTTTGTACAACACACTTGAGTGGAAGGCTGCACTGTAACCTCTCTTTTGGGACTGCCCCTTCAGGAAATTCCTTAAATTTATTTGAAGAGGATTTCTTCTGCATTATCTTCTGACCAGCCACTGCCAGCATCTGAGCTGCTTGTTAGCAGTGTCTGGTACAATGATGTACTGTGTTCTTTCTTCTCCACTTCCTCATCCTGCTTCTGCTGCTCCTCTCGCAGTGAGATACAGTACAGAAATAAGCCATTTGGCCCACCAGGTCTGTACCGTACATAACCCACCCATTTATTGCCTACACTTTTTTTTCCTTCCCATACCCCCATCAAATCTCCTAAATTCTGCTGCTCAGCTACAGTGGCCAAGTAATTTACCAATCCACACATCTTTGGGACGTAGAAGGAAACTGGAGCATCACTTTTTTTTAAAAAAAGCAGTTCTCTGAGGCAGTGGCTCTACAAGCTGTGCCACTATGCTGCCCAAGAAAAGTACACACCTGGTGGGATCTTGACTGTTGATCAGGGTGGGAATTGTGGATGCCTCACTGGAGAGCAAACAAAGGGCACAGCAAAGCTGCTCACATGCTCACTTTTATGTGTGTTTATGGTGGGAGGGGCGAGAATGGGCAGTACACATTGGGACACAGTAGTCAACTTGGAGATTGAGTGAGAATTTGTCTCCTGATCATCACATAGGAGCAGATTGAGTCCATGTCAGCTGACTTCCCCAGCCCCATTCTCCCGCCTTCTCCCCTTAATTCCTTTATCAATCAAGAACCTTGAATATACCTAATGACCTGACCTTCACTGCCCTCCGTAACAATGAATTCCACAGAATCACCAGCCTCTGGCTGAAGAAATTCCTCCTCAATTTGGTTTTAAATGGATATCCCTTTTATTCTGATGCTGTTCCCTCAAATCCTGGCTCTCCTACTAATGGAAGCATCCACTCTATCCAGGCTTTTCAGTATTTGGTAGATTTCAATGAGATCTCCTTCATCCATTGAGTACAGGCCCAGAGCCATCAAACACTCGTATGTTTAAACCTTGCATTTTCTTGGGATCATTGTGAACCTCCTCCAGGGCCAGCACACCTCTCCTCGGATACAGGGCCCAAAATTACACAATATTCCAAATGTAGTCTGACCAATGCTTTAGGAATCCTCAGCAGTACATCCTTGCTTTTGTATTCTGTTCCTCTCAAAATGAATGCTAACATTGCATTTGCCTGCCTTACTAATGAATCAACCTGCAAATTAACATTAAGAAAATCCTGAACCAGGAATCCCAAGCCCCTTTTGCTTATCACAAATTAATGGCTTTCTCCAGTGTGCCTTTGGCATGGTTCTATGTTGCCTCCATGAAGCAATAAACATTCTCTAACCTGGTGCAGTTGAACCAAAGAGAATTTCTGCAAAAAGAAACCATTGATGTTTTAGGTCCAACATATGGTCTTAGACCTGAAAGGTTAACTTTGTTTCTCTTTCCACAGATGCTGCCTGACCTGCAAAGTGTTTTCAGCATTTTCTGGCTTTATTTCACATTTCCAGCATCTATAATTTTTAGATTTTTCATTCTGGGCCTTGTATTGTTATACTGAATACCATTTTCAGTGCTGACACCTTATATTGTGCACCATGAGAAGCCAGCGCATTTCTCTGTTCCACTGTGGAAGAATTGACAAAGTGCATCTGCACAAATCAAGATTTTTTTTTCCTCCCCAAGTGACTTTTAAATCCTTTTTCAGAAAGCTTTTATATATTTAAAAAAAACAATAAATAATTGCAATAACTATTAAACTGCAGTTTGGATTATTCTGCTGCAAGTAGTGAATACTTTTTGTACTAAAATCCTTAAATGTAATATCTAATCTTTCATCTTTCATGGAAGGACCATTCAAATCATTCTTCTAATATCTTAATATTGAATGTTCCATTGAGCTCTAACTAGAGATGTCATAATCAATCCACTCAAAAATGAATGAAAGTTTTCAGGAGCTTGCTAGCCGCATCTTCATTTTCTCTCTTCCTGTTGGGAATAATTTTCTAAATGAAGTTATCTGTGAAATAAGTGGCCATTGGAATTTATTTGAAGATGGTGTAGTGGTGGTCCAAACTACTCTGCTTTGGGACTGTGCAGTTATTCCTTTGATTTCTGTCATGGCAGATTCCTGCTATCTTCTGACTGTCAAGGATTTCATCAAGTAGCACCTCTGGTTCAAACCTTACTCTGTCCCCTTCCTCTCTCTTATCTACGGCAGCCACCACATTCCTAGGAACTTGTGTGCGGCTGCACTTGCAGAGTCTCTGTCAGCAAGTGTGAGAAATTCAAAAGAAGCTAGGACCATATGGATATCCTTTTACATGAGCATTGACAGAAAATGTCTTGTGCTGATCAAGAAGTTGATAACTGAATTGGTGCAGAGACAACATATAAGGTGTAGGATGTCTTAACACTCCAAAACTCATTTGCTAGCTAACTGAATAAAGTTAGTTCTGGTAATAAAGGTATGGATCATATCA
>JARFYF010000051.1:31242792-31256834 GCA_030265395.1 Rhina ancylostomus | reverse complement strand
ACCCACGCAGACACGGGGAGAACGTACAGACTCCTTACAGACAGCGGCCGGAATTGAACCCGGGTCGCTGGCACTGTAATAGTGTTACGCTAACTGCTACACTACCGTGCCAATCTTACATGAATCCCAGTTTATTTTGATTTTCCTTGTTTTCTCATCAGCTCCCCCAGATCCAATAACTCACCTATCCATGGGAGGGTGAAAGTCTAAAGGAGATTTCCGTGGCAAGTTTTTTTTTTACATAGAGTGGTATTGAGACAGGTAAATGGGTCTGAGGTTTATCCTTGCAGTTCTTGAAGACCAATCTTCAGTCTTTTGAAATTTCTGCCAAATGTTTGCTGCGTTTTGTCTCCCAGTTTCACGGGCCACTGGAGATGGTTCAAGGCAACAGGGGTTGGAGGGGGGTGGGGGACGATTCTCCCATTTAGCCACAGCAGGGTCTACATCAACATTGTATGTAGCTTATCAAGGGAGGACTCCTGGGATATTCCAGTCTCTTTTTATGAAAAGAGGTTCTATTAGTTTCCAAAGTAAGTGCCCTTTAGACTTGAAAGTTTACCAGTGGTGTGATGGAGTAAGATGTCTGATTTAGGATAAGGCAGCCCCTGAAGTTTAACTATGTTTGCCCAGTGGTCCCTAGTTCTTCTGTTAAACTAGTAGGCACTGTGGATTAAGTTTTTTTTTAAGAAAAGCAAGGGAAATGGAACTTTTAGAAGTCCAATCTTTACAGTAACTTGATTTAGCAATTACTATGGTTAATAATGGTTATTTGTGCTCAGAAAATCTCTTGGAATGATAAAAGCTAAAAATTATTTCATACAAATTATCTAATCAAATGTCTAAACTACATCATAATTTATGCATATTAAATGAGGAAACCTTCATTGACACGGCAGGCATGGTAATGTAGCAGTTAGCGTAATGCTATTACGGAGCTAGCCACCGGGTTCAATTCTGGCTGCTGTCTGTAAGGAGTTTGTATGTTCTCCTAGTGTCTGCATGGGTTTCCTCCCACATTCTGAAGACGTACGGGCTAGGAAGTTGTGGGCATGTTGTGTGGGCACTGGAACCGTGGTGACACTTGCAGGCTGCCCCCAGAACACTCTACGCAATCTCAAGACAAACAAGGCTAGTTATGATTTTAAGCATTTGGTCTTGAATACATATAATCAAAATGAATTCAGTAGATGGTTAAGGTAAAATATATTTCACATGAGTGGCCCTCAGCAGTGATTTGGATTCAGTTTGGTCCTCCTCCCAAAAAAAAATGCACACTTCTATAAAGGAATTAAATATGGAATGATGCAATAAGTTGAAAATATTTCTAGTTTTACCTCACTTGCTTTGCAGTTATTAAAATCCATCATGTCAACTATACAATTAATGTCTGAACATTTGCACAAGTTATAGCTAAAGAACAAACATAATTAATTCAGAGTACTCTGCAGTCTGCTAATAAAGATGCAACTCAAGCTGTGCAGTTGTCTGTGGGAGCTATAATGAGTTTTTCAAATAAAAGGCATTTCTCTAGGTAGTCCAAACTATGTAAAATGTTCAGTAACAGAGTGGTGCCTTTATTAGAAGCATTCTCTTAATGGATCAATAAATCAATGTCATTAACTTGTTGAAGGTTTGAACAAAATGCCTGTAAAATAGTGATATTTTAGAGGATTACTTATTTCATTGTAACAGTCTATTTGTTAACAGATCGTATTAGTGCCTTATCGCATGATGCCATTGGGTATCATTTGTAAAAGCGTGACATTTCAGCCACCTATTGCTGTCTCAATCAAAGTGCTGCCTGCATTGGGTATCTGAAAATAGAATGCTAAACACCACACCGACCTGGGGCATCACGTGGCCTTGGATCACAGCATTCCTCATGCTTGCATGCACTTATCAAGCTTGATTTAAAATAGAATCTCCACAGATGCAATGTTGCATGCTGGGATTTCTGTTGATAACAAGCAACTAAGTAGTGACAATTTCCACTGCAACTGGCAGACATTTCTATCTGCTACATTTCTGTTCACTTCAAGTAGGCACTACACTATTCTATGTATCTTTATCTAATGGTGCTGGTATATTTAACATGTCACATTTTTTCAGCATTTGACCTTAAGTAATAATATTCCAACATTGCAATTGATTTGTTGATGTGATATTTATCATTATAGGTATCAATCTATCAAGGTCAGAATATTCGTGCAGAAGTACTGCTGACTGCTCTGCTCATCAATATAAATGGGAATTTCTAAAAATATCTCCCTTTGCTATAAATACATTCCGTGGTTGCTACTGATCTTCAGTCACTGGGGCAAACTCTTCTGACATTATTAAAAGTAAATGACAAGTAAAATTTCAATGAAAGAATTATATTCTGTCACTGGTTATTAGGTTTGTCTGTGCCTGACTAGGTAGCAGGCAAAGATTGACAATTTCTGTTATTTAATTTGTTTGTCTTGAAATGGGCCTAAATTCTAGTATATTCTCTTAGCGATCTAGCAGCTTCATATATCTGGATTCTGAATGAAACGGATGATAGCAGTAATTCTTTTCCCTGTATAAAGTGATCTTTGTTATCTCACTCAATTATTCACATATAAAACTGCTTTCTCCACTGCTGCATTTATAAAATTACTGTTTTACTCATCTTTTCCTTATTTCTGGCAAATTACTACATTATCTCCATTCTCAATAAGGCAATTGTAAAAAGGAATAAAGACAGCAAATGCTGAAGATGCTCAGCAGGATGTGCAGTATCTGTGGAGAGAAAACAATAAATGTTTCAGCTTAATGGCATTTTGTCTTACTATTGTTGTGTCATGTGTTGCACAGCTGAAATTAAGAAAACATGTATATGTTTCAAACTTTCCTAACTCCTACATCATAAAAGATAGTTTCCATTTATACAGTTTCTTATCCCATCTTCAATGCAGCCGCTTAGATAACACAGCACGGTTATCTAACACCCAATGATTCAGATGGATTATTGGAGCTACCATTATTCTGGTTGTATAGTTTATTGGAGCAGTTATGTCCCTCTTAAAATTACAGTAGGATTGTTCTGTTTACATGAAGAGACATATCGGTCTTGAGTTCTATGTCTAATCCAGAAGATGAAGCAATCAGAGTAATGTAACAACGCACTACAGATTCTAAGCAAGAGCAACCCTGAGGATCAACTAACCCATGCTACTGATTCTTATTTAAGGACAGAAAATGCTGGAAATGCTCAGTAGGTCAGGCAGCATCTGTGAAGAGAAACTGAGGTAATGCTTCAGCTTGAAGGCTCTTCATCAGAACTGGAAAAGAAAGAAAAACAAGTTAGTATCAAGGTGGGGGAGGGATAGGTAGGACATAAGGAGCAGGGTGATGCCGGGGTTGCCCTGGGAATAAACTGTGGTGAAGTCCTCTGATCAATGAGTTAATCAGGGCAATTATGGATGAAGAAAATTGTCCTTTGTTCATCGAAGCTATGAAATAAGGGCTGTGAGAGAATTAGAATACATGCAAAAGAATGTAGGTGTTGTGAAATGCAAGGCTGCCAAATGTGCCTAGCAGGTCAGGCAGTGCTGATGAAGAGAGGAAAATGTGAGACAATATTATCAATGGATGACCAAGCCCATTCTGATACAGACATAATGAGTTATCTGTAGTTGTAAAATTACCACAGTACATGCAATGTGGCCTTAAATTTCTTAGCATGAGTAAACTTCTGGTGTTCATGATTAATATTGATCAGATAAGATTCGTACTAAATTTAAGCAGTTTTGTGCCTTGGGTATGCATTCAGTACTAACAGGATTGGAAAATATCTGGGTATCATTTCACATTAATTTGTTGTTGAAAGATACCGGAGATTTTTCTCCCTCTTCATATGGATGATTTATATAATTAACTTTGCAGGATAAAACATGAGGATTAACTTTAACTGTTCTTGCTCCCACTTAAGATATTTTGTCATTTACTTTTACCTTAACTGAATAATTATGAATTAAATTTTACTTTAGTGAAATTTTATTAGAAATATTGAATGAAGTTTGGAAATCAAATACGATTGATTTTTAATTTAAAAGCAAGGGATTAATATATTTAATTAACTAATAGTAAAGGTTTTCTAAAACTGTCCAGCTAGAATATTAATAAGTAATGTTTTCTGATCAGCATACAAACTGTTTTTGTACTTTTCCTAATTGGGAATGTAATACAGTATTGGTATACTTTCATAATTATGCAGATTATTTACATGTCTTGTGAAACAAACTTTCAGAATGAAAGATTGTGTAGGATGTCAATGAATTAGGTTTTATTTGGGTGTGTTGCTGCTTTGGCATATGGTTTTACAATATTCTTTTTACTATTCAGAATCTCGGGCAAAGGACTGAAGTTCATAGTGCAAGAAATCAAAGACGAAAGAAGGCAGTCAGTTAAATCAGAAAGTAATGGCATCATGATTAGATCTTAAAGACCTGAAAATTATTGGAGAGAGGAAAAATTGCAGGAGGTAAGAACATTTTCATTTTTAACATTCCTATAGTTGAATGTGCCAGTGTGTGGATTAGTCTTAACTCCAACACAGTGAAAAACTGAAGAATAAAATTGAAGATTGGAAAGTCATAGAAAAAAGAGATTGAAGGGCTAAATGAAATGTCTGTAACTGGCACTGAAGCTAACCTGACTGAGAGCTGAGCTGGGGAGAAGGGAATGTGGAGCTGTTTTGAACTATCATTGCAACACCATATAATAATGCCAGTTGACTATATGTCTAGTTGCTGTAGATGGCCCAGCTTTGTAGTTAATTTCTTGCCAACCTTTACACCACACAAACAATTGTCTTCTGTCATTGGCAATTTGCTGTGCTGGAGCTACAGATGTGGTTGATTGTAGGCAGAATATCTCTTGCAGTGGTTAATCTCCTTGATTTAAATTCCTTTCCTCCTGTTTCAAGTCAATTATGCAATGCTATAATTGGGTTCTCTTAAATTCCAATTAGTAACATTAATTTAGTTTGGTGACCACCACAGAACCTAAGAAGTGGCTCGATTATCCCAAATCTCCAAGGTAAATTGATACTGCAAGACGTGACTAAAACTCTAACCTCGTGCCCATACTAATTTATATATCTGGCATTTTTAAGTGTTTTATTGGTGTTTAAAATTATGTAAAAGTTTCAATTAATTGACTTTGTGGTGATATTTTGCTCTTTTTGTTTTCACATACAAATGTCCTGTCTGTTGTCATGGCAAAATGACATTCTAAAAATACATTGAAGAAAATATGGAATAAAAATAGCAAAAATAACGTAACAAAACCCAGCAAAAACGTGTTGAAATCAAAGTAAAACAATTATAGAAATCTTGTTCTGCTCCTTTAAGAGCTTAGACACAAGTACAGCTTTCATTTGCATCCCATCCAGATGGATGAGCAGACTGCACAGCATGATCTGTCCTAAACTGATGGGAAATCACACCATGCTCTGTTCACATGCATTTAAATGAATTATAATTTTAAAATAAAGTTTTTGCACATTTGTATGACAGCATTATTAGGCCTGGTTAAAGAGCTCACTGGATGATCATATGCTGTGTAAACTGGATGTGAATTTTGCAAAAGGGATTCCCCATCAGATATCCCAGCCACACACTTATTATCTGAGTAGGCCAAGCTTGCCAACAGGAATGTATAGTCCTTTGTAAGAGAACGTGTAGTGGGAGATCAATCAACTGCAGTGTTCTGTCTGAAGTAGTAAGATGTCTCATTATTTATATCCCCTTTTAAGTGCCTCATTGCAGTGACTGTATCACAGAGCTCACAGTTGTGGAAGAAAACTTTAATTATATTTTCATAGGTCATGAAAAACAGGCTTGAAAAGCTTGGTGCCTAAAAATTGTAGTGTACTATTTTAAAGTGGCATTGCATATGATGCTCATGCTAGTTTTGTGAGACGTCCCAGACAGCATGATACTGGCACATCGAACCTCGCACGAAGGCCTTTTCCTCTGCCATTTCCCCATCGCTGCAGAGAGTAGAAGAGAAAGTGAACTTGGGCACTGGATTGGGGGTTGTGGTGGAGGGCAAGGGAAGGTTGAGTCAGTGAGGATCACAGAGGGATAGAGAGAAGAGCAGTTTCAGGAGAGTCAAGAAGATTTTCGTGGGGTGCGGTGCGCAGAACATCAATTTAGAAGATGATTGGGAACCTGGGTACCATAGCAAAAAAAAAACTTAAAGGAATACCTCACAAGTGGCCTAATGTCAGACTCAACACTG
This sequence comes from Rhina ancylostomus, assembly GCA_030265395.1. NCBI lineage: Eukaryota > Metazoa > Chordata > Chondrichthyes > Rhinopristiformes > Rhinidae > Rhina > Rhina ancylostomus. The sequence goes on along the minus strand of JARFYF010000051.1, from coordinate 31,250,564 downwards.
AAACAGACTTCAACCTTCTGGTTAAGATCTGCTTTAATGTGCAAGATCTATTTGTGAGCCCTGTTTGTGCAGTGCAATTTTGCAGAAATGAAATCAAAAGCAGTGTTGTATGCTCTCTGGCATCGCTGCTAATGCCCAGTTGCTTCTGTGTATCATTTGTATGGAACAGGACTGAAACTACTAAATTGCCTGTTAGTTTTGTACAAAGTTCCTTCCTCGAGCTCACTGTAAAAAGGTATTTCTGGGCCAAGGTCACAACCAAAATCATGACAAAAATTGGCTCATACAGTCTTATCTGCATACTGATGTGATGAATATTATTCACTTTTTGAAACTTATGTAATTATAATGATTAATTAGTAATGAAATGATAAAAAGTATTAATATTTTAAAAAATACATCGGCATGAAAAAATCTCATCTACTCAAAGGTTGGTGGATGAAACAATAGTATGATGTAATAACACCAAATTCCTTTACCTAGTTGAAGTCCACAAGAGCCTTTCCTGAGGCAGAGTAATTCAGATAAAGGGTTAGAAATAGCCAGATTTTCAAATATCGCACAAATAGAAGAGAGTGGGAATCATGAGACCAGTGCAATCTGATTCTATGTAATTTTGGCTGTTAGGCAACTGTGCAAATAGGTGTCATGTACAATTTAATGTGCACAAATTTAAAATTATCACAATGGAAACAGGTTATGAAAAAGGACCTGGCCTAGAAATTCATTGACCACGGGGCCTGTGCTAGTTTATTTCAATGCTATTGGAAGTAGGAGTAGCACTCCAGCCTGTTCCACTGTTCAATAAGATCCTGTGTCTCATTCATTTTTCTGTCCAATCCATGTTTTCTCCAACTCCCTGAGTGTCCAAAACTATATTGAAACCTGAGTCAATCCATTCAACCACTGAGTATCAGAAGTTTACCACACACCATGTAAGCAAATGTCTCCTTGCCTCCTAAAACCCCTTATCCTGAGAATATGCACCATCACTCCAAATTCTCTCGCCGGGGGGGGACAGCCTCTCGTTATCTATCCTATCTGCCTTTTTCAGAATAAGAGTATTTCTCAAAGAGATCATTCATTCTCAGCCCAAGATGTCAATTATACCTCTGGCTCCACAGATGCTGTCTCACCCGCTGAGTTCCTCCAGTAGTTTGCTTTGCCCCAGTAAATATAAACTAGAGAAAGTTTTGCAGGAGTTAGCCCCATGACTGTGCGTGGTGATATTATTGATGGATTTCCTCAAGGAAGCAGTGTACAAATACTGTTGTGCTGCATGTCTCTGGAGATCTTGGGTGAAGTGATTGAGACAGTGTCAAAATGGACATAGGCATATACTCTGATTTTGCAGATGATGATTGGGAGACCATGGTGGTAAATATGGACAACTAGAGAGAGGACCAAGTGGTCCAAGGTTTTAAGTGTGATATTAAGTGTGCTTTACATAATAATTGATGATTGAGGTAGTCTGTATCCTTGTACATATGTGTGCATATACAAGGAATTTTGCAATCCAAAGTTGAAATATAACATGTGCTATAAAGTCTCTATTGCATTTAATTACCAATTTATGTTACAACTTAACTCCACCAAGCATATAAAACTGACATTACAGTTGAATTTCTATGCTACTAAATGTGAAATGGAACAGTGGCACAGAGTTCTGAGTAGGAGACGATGGAAATGATCAATAGCATTCCCTTGGTGTCAAAACCAATCACTCTCACCTCTGGAATTCTGCTTTTTGGTTCACATTTAGAACAAGGCTATGATGAAGTCTGGAATCAAGTGGTCCTAGCTAAACCAAACTGGACATTAATGAGTAGGTTCTTGGTAAGTTATTACTATTTGGAAGCAGTATTGACTATACCTTCACTTCTTTGTGATAATTAAGAGTAGACTAAGTGGTAATTAGCTGATTAAATATATCCTGATTGTTTGAAAACCTTGGCAATTTTCCAGATTGTTAGGTAGATGCCAGTGCTGTAACTGCATTTATACAGCTAAAGGCATACTCTAATGTTACAGAAGACAAATTGTCTGGTCTCACTGTCTTTATTCAGTGCTCTCAACCATTTCTTGATGCCACATGGAGTGAATTGAATTGATTAAAGGTTACCTTTTGTGATGGTTGGAATCTTGGGAAGAAACAAGGTAATTTTCTCTTCTTTCCTCATGGCTTTCTGTCTTGTATTTTAGTTGCATACTCCAGCACATACCAGGACCTGTTAGTAAAAAGCTCTTGTCCCATCTGTCCAATGTTGTGGCTGGAATAAAATTAGCACAGTGAGCTGCCTCAGAATGAAGGAGTCATGTGAGCTTCTAAAATGCATTGATTTGGCCAGCAAGGTCCTTTGGTACTGGTTACGTACTGTTTCCATGTTAAAGGAGATATGGTTTCCTCTAAATCAATTTATAACAAACCTTCAAGTGTGGAATTAGAAGCATTTCTCAGAAATATCTGGGGCTATGTATAGCAGTTATTTCCAAAATCACATCCCAGTGGTCTAACAGTTACTAAAATTAATTGTTCCCTCAATGAATAGTGGGTCAGTTCAAACTTTATAACCTTTTGCAACTCTATATTGCTAGATCATTTCTTGTACATTTTTAAAAATTTCACCTATTTGAACAAATATCCTAATCAATGCCTGTTAGTAATTTTCTGCAGTAAAGTTGTGGTCCACACTCATCAAATAATTTATACAGAATTAGTTCAATTCCTTCATATCTTGCATCATCTAAAATTTATTGCAGTTTATCACTGCCCTCAATGATACCCAAAAGCCATTACTAGAAGCCTAACAGAGGTACCTTAGATGCTACATTATACAAATAGATGTTTTGAATGTGCAGATTGAGGTGAAAAAAGTGTGTTTCAATTTTTCAGTTATTATTCAGAAAATAAACCTTAACCATTCAAGTGAGCCTATGCAAATGCATTTGGAGTCTTGCTTTCAACCCATGTGAATTATTTCCCATATTTCTCATAATTTCTTACAACATTTTATCTGCCATATTCTAGGTTGCATTATGCATCGCACTGAGGATCATTTCAAGAAATAAAAATCAAAACAATAATTGAATTAAAAATAAACTAATGGAATCATTGACTTTAAAATTCCATTCTCTCATTTTTTTCTAGCTATCCTCAAATAGTATTGATCCAACCATTATTATGTGCATGTACCACTTCTAGCACAAAAATAATTGCTCTTGTTATTAGGTGAGATTTGAAAGTTATATTTTAGTACCAGGACAAGTCTGCTTTGTAAAATGTATGGGCTTGTCTGATATATTGGCTATTAGATACTGATTAAAAATACCACACATGCATTTTTAAGTTACTTTCCTCCTCCATTTTTTTATTGTCAAAAATCACATGACAAAGATACAAAAGGCTTGGCTCCAGGTAAAAATGGGGTAATGTGACCTCATCTGCCTATTAATTTTCCTATTTTCAGAACTGATAATTGATATGTAATTCCTTTTGTGACGTTATGGACTGGTGCAATCATAGAATGGCATTCCCTTCATGGAAGAAATGCTATGTATGCTGAAAAGTAAACATTGACTTGCTGATAAATTATTTGAAAAACTCTATGGTTCACTGTTAATTTGAGGTATGCGATATTAAGTAAATCCTGAAACGCATTTAATTTAGGGAAGAGGTGTGTTACAGAAAAGTTGCAAGACAAAATCCACAACGCCAGTTTTGGAAGGAATTTTGATTAGAGGATGAATATTCACTTCAACTGGTAAACGAAACATGTCCAATAATTCACCTTGTCCTATAGAATCTATAAGTTTTCCTGTATTTAATGATATGGCTGGGATATGTGTCAAGAGTCATGTCGGCTGAAGCTGAAGGTCTTTTTTTCAGAAAAGAGCAATTAGTCTGGTTCGTTCTGTAACCTCTGGACACGAGAAACTAACAGCTATAATTAAGTTTGAACATCTTTCGTGACCTTCCAAAGTTGGTAATATTTAATCTGTTCAAATTCTGAATAGTGATTAAGTGAAAGATAACTACTATCTAATAATGTGTGAATTTCAAATATTAAATTGACAGAATAAGAAGAGTTATCTTTCTACAGATGTTGATGCAAGAATTGGATGTTAGGAAATTCTATAAACTGCAGATGTTCAAACTGCATTAATGTGATTAGCAATTTTTAATTGTTGTTCAGTCCCCAGTCTTTTGAGGCAGATATATTAAAAATGTAATTACTTTAATAATATTTATGCTTCTACATGCTTAGTTTAGGTAATTAAAAAGAAGTGCAAATGTTCAAATATTTAACAAATTTGTTCCTCAACAGTATCAGATCCTCCAACAACATGCTGGCTTATGGCTAAAATTTTTATAGTACCCTTTTTCTGCTTAAGTAATCCCTTGGGGTCAAGGATGACTTGTATCACTGCAGTTTTGTGGATTTTTAGGATGCAAATCAAGGTGGGACTTGCCAACCCTGCCAGAGGTGGGGAAGCAGGTGCTTGATGGAGTGGATGACTGGGCAGTTCGGGACATGATCTGCTCCTTCCACTATTTACATCATGTGCTCCCAGTGAATCTCTAATGTAAAAGATCCTTCTCCATTTTGAGTAGCCATGGGCCATAGATCACTACAAGTTGGTGGAACGGTTACATATTCTCAGAAAAGCTTTAGGGACACACTGAATCTTTTCCTCTGCACCTCACTACTGTCATGTCAGAATTCCGAATGTGGTGTTTGATTTGGGAGTCTACAGTTGGCCATGCAAACGATGCGAGCTCCACAACTGAGCCAACTGGGTGGAATGAAGCCTTCAGTGCTGGGGATGTTGGCCTGAGAGAGAACTTTGATGTTGCTTCCCTCTTCGAGCCAGTGGATTCTGAGGATCTTGCAGAGACAATATTGCTGCTACCTCTCTAATACATTGTACCTGCTGTAGATAGTCCATATCTTAAATGCATGCAGAGCATAGGGATATCTGCAGCTCGGTGACCAGGAGTTTTTTGCTGGGTTTAGGGCTGCAATCTTGAGATATTCTTTTCCTTCGACTGCAAAAGGTCATGAAGATGTACTGAAGAAGATGGTGAACATCATCATCAATGTCTGCCTTTGTTGAGAAGTAGCCCCTGACACATGGGAACTGTTTACAGTGGGGATAGTTTGGCAAAGGACCTTTGTTTTTCAGATGTCAAGTATAAGGCCTTTTCTCTTGTGTGCTTCAGTGGACAAGTTGATGATTTAAAACTTGGCCTCAGAATGTATGTATTTGCAAAAGTCATTTGCCAGCTGCAATTTGATGACTGAAGTTGGGGTAACAAGTGAAGTGGAGGCAACAAAGGTTGAATGCTTTCCCTTTGGTCCTGTGGATTTGCTCCACTCCAGTCGGGAAACCACTTGGAAGTTAGGGTTAGCATTACAGTGAAAAAGATGGAGATACTTGTTGGGCCAATGACACAGATTGCTTGAAATCAGGCTGAACAAGTTGGGTCAGTTTTGTATCCATCAGTTAGATAACAGCTTGTAAACCATCATGTAGTAGACATAAACTGGAGATGAATTTCTTTGAAAAAAATCAAAGCCTTGAAGTGCATACTGAGGAGATTTACCAGGATGATACCAGCTAAGAGGAAGGAAAATTAAACAAAAAAGAATTGTTTTCCTTAGGATTCCCTTAACCTTCTGTGATCTAACAAAGATATTCAAAATATGGACAGACTGTTTCCTCTGGCAAGTGGATAGATAAACAAAGATCCCAGGTGTAAATTAATTAGCAAAAGAACTGGAGGAAAAGTGAAAAGAAATAGTTTAAGAGAATTGCTTAGATCTGAACACCATATCTGAATGTGGCGAAAGCACATTCTTTGGAACAATCAAAAATGCAATTGAATGTTTACTTGAAGCATGCTAACCTGTAAGACCATGGGGAAAAGGCTGGGGTGCTGGACTAAATTGGAAAGATCCATCAAAACGACAACACTGGCTTGGTGGGCCCAACTGGCACCTCATTGATGTCAGATTCAATGATTTGGTTGCGTTGGCTGCCAGGCAGTGGTAATCACTCCAACTCAAAGTCGTGCAACTTCTAGCAGAAAAGAAAACATTCACTTAAATCTTTAGTCCTTGACCAGCATTGTTTGCAAATACCTTAAATAGTATGTGCAAAAGGCTTGTGTTTTGAAAAAGGGGTTGAGAAATTAAATATGTGATAAACGGCTTTTTCCTCTCAGTAAAAGTGCTTGTATTCCATCAGCATCTGCACTATACATTTTTTTATCGTTTGACACACAAAAAAACAATCCTTAGAAATTTGTCCTGGGCAATGGATTGAAATTGGCAATTTCAATAACATTTTGTGCCAAAAGTCACATTATAACATGTCCATGGTAGAAAGCAATATTAAATGCCATCTTCAGCCATCGTTGCAACCTCAGGAAGCCTGTATTAATTACAGAGCTGTATATAAAAAAAATTAACATAGGCCAAATGTCTGTGACAGCTGTCTCAGCCAATTGCAGTACCTAGTTCCTTAGGCTGCATTTGTGGTATTAAGGATATAGTGGTCATAGTATCTGTGGATTTCTTTTATGTTGCTGCGAGCACAAGCAAGCAAACTGAAAACAAAAACATTGTTTACTTAAGGCAGTAGTTTTTAATTGAGTGCTGATGTCTGGATGCAACATTTTATCAGAGTCATACCATGTGGGTACACCAGTTCTTAAAGATAAGGTGCGTGTATCCATTAAATTACTTCCCCTTTAACAGAAAATAACCCCATACAATCAACTGAACTAACTACACTTAACGTACATTTTCTTAAGTTAATTACACATGTACATTTATAAATTCAGTCACTTAAGAATTAAATCAATCTACACAGCTGCATCTCTGAAGTATCCACTCGAGATGTCCTTGATTCCAATAAATCATCTCCTCTTGCAGGGCATACATACCCCATTTTGTCATGGGCTTTATATGCCTCCTGACCCATTTCCTGTCCAACAATTTCTGCATTGTAATAACTCTCCTAGCTTAAATCCTTGCTTATTTCTGTACCTCATGTTCTCCAGCACCATCTCTTTGGGTATCATGCTCTCTTAGCCTTCAGTGATATTCAAAATATGGAAAAACTGTTTCCTCTGACAAGTGGATCTCAGGTGTAAATTAATTTGCAAAAGAACTGGAGGAGAAATGAGAAGAAATATTTTCAGAGGATTACTGAGAACTGGAAATTCTTATCCGAATATGGTTAAAACAAATTAATTGGAACTTTCAAAAAGGCAATTTAACATTTACTTGGAGCACGCCTTTTTGGATGTCATGCTCATGCAATTTCTGATCTACATAAACCTTTCACATCCATCACCCAGTTGCACCATATAATTTCTGGCTTCTGATATCTTTGCAATCTCTGTGGCCCAATCTTGGCAGTTCTTTGACCTGGTGACTAGAGTCCTCTCACTCCAATCAAATAAAAAATGTAAACTCAATATGAAACCAACTCATTGAGGACTAATTGAAATCCAATTGGAGCCCGAGGACCTATCATTTCTTTTGCTCGCCGCCCCTCCTCTCACCGAGAATCCCAGCTCTGCCCACAAACTCAATAAATATCCACCCAATATTACACTGTGCCCCTTCAGTCCTTGTGTCTGTGTGTCCAACTTTCAACATGTAGTCCACCAACTCATGGGCATGATTCTTTATTTATAAAGAGCTGGTGTCTATTAGTCAGGCCTAATATGATACAAGCCTGAAGACTTGAAATATTTTTCA
>JARFYF010000051.1:31196891-31210360 GCA_030265395.1 Rhina ancylostomus | reverse complement strand
GGGGATTACTTAAAGTGGGAGAAGACAATGTCCGTGCAATTAGGCATTGTGTGTGCCTAAGCATTGTGTATGCTTTTCATCAACCATGGGCTTAAAGTTTCAAGCATGTAATGGCAACGGCCAGCACAAAGAGAGTCTTTCTGTGTTGGAGATGGTCTTCAGGCCATATTTAGACACTCCTTCTATTTCTGTTGGGACCAGCCATCTGTGCTTGCCATTCCTCTTTCCTTTTTCCTTTCATCTACCTATTCTGGTCTGCTCAACTCATCCCAGTGGGCCAACATCACCCACACTTCACAACATCAGGAACATCTTACACAGAGAAAGGAATCCAATATCCATTCAATGACTACATCATTTCACCCTATGAAGACATTCCCCTTTTCTCCAACCAATCTTCTCTGCTACTAAGACCAACTTTCTCTCTCCCTCAGTTCTGATGAAGGGTCTTCGACCTGAAACATTAACTGGTTCCTTTTGCCACAGATGCTGTTTGACTGACTGAATTCTTCCAGCACTCATGTTTATATTGCACATAATGCATGTGTTTTTCATGTCATTAGTGTATCGTACATAGTGTTTTGAAGTGCTCAGCTTAAAATTTATCTCTTCCATATACCACAATATGATGCAGCACATATTGAATTGATCTGCTGCCAAAACAAGCAAACAATATATTAATTATGGAGATGCAAGAGACCACAGGTGCTGGAATCTGGAGCAACAAACAAGGTGCTGGAGGAACTCAACAGGTCAGGCAGCATCTACGGACGGAAATGGTTAATTATGTTGGTGAAACAATTGCCTTATCAGGGTAGGAAAATGTAATTACAGAAGTTATAGTTGTATTTAATGAATGCATGTGAGATAAAGATTTCTGTTAGACAATGATTATGGAGTTAAATTGCAAATCAGTCTTGATTAACTGAGTAGTCAACAGAACTCCGGGGGTTAAATAAGCTAGTCCTGCTCTTGATTGATAACTTACAGCTATAAAGAATGGGAAGGGTTGGAGTGTGAAATGCTGTCTTCAAAATGTTAAAAAGACCATACTATTGATTTTTCTGTATTTGATGGGCTCCCCAGCACCCCAACAGTGGTTCCACTATTCCCCTCCCCCCATCGTCCACAATACATCTTCTCTGTTGAGCGTGTGCTGAAACATTACACTCTTCGTCAGCTTCCAGTGCCTAGTAGCAGAATGTTTATGGAGGTATTTGCATTCTGTTTAAGTACTACTTGAGTTCAATCTACATAATGATTATTGCAGAATCCCTGAGGTAATGTCATACTTGTTAAATCAATTACAACAGCTACAATTTAAAATCACACATTTTAGGTTCACCATTTGATGTGTAGCCTGAGTCATTGTTAGGTCTCTGTAAAAGTTCCTGTCACATGCTTAAGAGTATTGTAGAACCTGAACAATTACAGATTAATGTACCATCCTACATGACAAACATCAAAATACACAATTTGTTACCCTCACACACTCACACTTGCCCTTGTTTTGTGTGAATATAAGGCAAGTATAATCGCAATGCTGCCTCAACTATCATATCTGGCGTGATATCAAGTACCAGGCAAGTAAACCTGGAGAGAAAGCCTTATGAGTAATTTGTCAATCCTTTTTAACTCCTAAAGTGATAATATTCGTGCTTCTGATGGAAAATAGCTATTATCTTTGAATGTTCTCGGTCAACATCCCCTGTACAACTAGGGGATTGCTAGAAGTTTATTCCTTGGCAACTAAGTAACTGGTAGGCACCTTAATAGCACTGAAGTACAGAGGGATCTTGGGGTCCAGGTCCATAGTTCACTGAAAGTGGCTATCAAGTGGATAAGGTGGTAAAGAAGGCATTTGGAATGCCTGCCTTCATTGGGCTGTTGAGTATCAGAGTAAGGAAGTTATGGTACAGCTGTATAAAATTTTAGTCCGACCATACTTGGAGTATTGTGTGCAGTTCTGGTGGCCCCATTACAGAAGGATGTGGAGATTGTGGAAGAGGTGCAGAAGGGGTTTCCCAGGATGGATTAGAGGTTTACCTGGATTAGAGAGTATGAGCTATAAGGACAGGTTGGACAAACTTGGGTTGCTCTCCTTAGAGCATTGGAGGCTGAGGGGAGGCCTGATAGAGGTTTTTAAAATTATGAGAGGCATCGATAGGGTAAACAGTCAGAATCTGTTCCCCCGGTAGAAATGCTTTTAAGGTTAGAGGGGAAAAGTTTACAGGCAATGTGAGGGTTTAAAGGCAATGTGAGGGGCAAGTTTTTTTTATGCAGAGAATGGTAGGTGCCTGGAATGGGTTACTGGGGTAGTAGTGGAACTGGGCAGTTTGGTGGAGTTTAAGAGGCTTTTAGAAAGAGACACAAATATGAAAGTAATGGAGGGATATGGATGATAAACAGAAGGACATTTGGTATAAATCGCCATTAAGATCAGCACAGCATCATGGGCCGAATGGCTTGTCCACTGCTGTACTGTTCTACATAAGGTTGATTGTTAGTTGCAGCCTGGTTTTAGGCTGAAAGATGAACTATCTAGTACAATCGCTGTTTAGTTTATTACCCAATTAGAAGAAATGCAATAACCTTTTCACACCCAATCACTATAGTATCCTTGTACATATTGAAATAATATGCAGAAGCTCTAACAGTAATCATCATGTTTTTATTATCTCTAAATCAAACATTGTATCTAGATTGCTTATCAGTCAATTTCTAGCCATTTTCCACAGTCCTTAGCCGATGAATGTGACAACTTCAAAAACTTTTATATTTATTTTTTATCTCTAGTGTATTGCAGAAAGTACATGGCTAGGTTTTATTTTATCCACATTTCAGTTGGTTATTAAATCCAGCTGATGAGCTGCTGTCTCATTTGAAGTGGGAACACAAAGCTGGGAAGCTCCCTATGCTGGCCTTTTTGAGTTATCACTTCAGCTGATCTTTCAAACCTATGGTTGTTACCTGTCTAAGTATCTTTGCTTTACTAATGTGACACACAGAATGTCTGGATTTTAACACCTCAGAGTATATCATGAGGGACAGCAAAGCACCAACAACACAGACACGAGATGGACAGGAATAGAGAATGCTGAGAATACTTAGCAGGTCAGCTCATAGCTGTGGGGAGAGAAACATTTAATGTTTCAGGTTGAAAGCCCTTCATCAGAACTAGGATAGACAGAAAGACAACTCTCTCATGTCCCTTTTGTTCTCTCTCTCTCTCTCTCTCTCTCTATTTTCCTCATAAATCTATCCACCAGATGGCTTCATCGATAGGTTGTCCCTACAGCAACCTTGGCCTTGCCCTACCAGAGATATGCTCTGCAACTCAAAACTACTTTGCTTTCTCACTCTCCGTTCTGACAAAAGGTCTTTGATCTGAAACATTAACCCTGTTTCTCTAACCACAGATGCTGCCTGACTTGCTGAGTATTTTCAGCATCTGCTGATTTTTAAGTTTTCACTTTCTGACCAGGTACTGGGAGGTTGATGGGAGGTGTCCTTCACAATAATCAACTGCTGCATCTTACTAAGCTGAATGAGGAGTATGAGAGTAGAAACACAATCACAATTATTCAACTATGATAAAAGGAACATATTCACTCCTTTATTGATTCATTTAGCAAAGTATGGGTTTCAGATTTCCAACAAGGGCAGTCATTCTAAATAAAAAAAATTATGAGAGGCCTAAATAGGGTAGATGGTCAGAGTCCTTTTTCCCAGGATAGAAATGTCAATTACGAGAGCACATGTTTAGGGTGAGTTGTGTTGGGCAGAGGGTGGTAAGTGCCTGCAATGTCCTGCCAAAGGAGGTGGCAGAAGCAAATACAGACATATGAACAGACAGGACAAGACCTTATGCAGGCAGATGAGATTAGTTATCTTGGCTTCATGGGGGGGCGTGTAGACATAGTGGGCATCCTGTGCTGAACTCTGCTCTATTTTCTATGAAGGCGACTCATCGCAAGGTTATTGAACCATCTAAGCTCTCCGATAACCAATGCCTTAATTTTGAAATTCCCATCCTTTTCAAATCCCTCCATGGTCTCATTTCTCCCTGTAATTTCCTGTAGCCTATAATCCTCAAAACACTGTTTTCTTCCTGACATTAACTATCACATTTCATTGAGTTCTTTAAATACCTCAGACACAACAGCCTTGAACCATGCTTGTGGAATCAATATCACCAAGGAAATAATAATGAATAAAATGCATCATGATATCTCTGTTAATTATTTGTTTGAACTAATGCTGGTTCTAACTATAAAGGGGACACAGTTAACCTTTTAAATTTCCAATAACTACATTAAATGCCTGGGATGGGGTCAAATATATCAGCCCGAAGATCACCACAGGTAGATTAAAACATTCCTTCCATCTGTAAGTTACTTTTGGGATAGCAATATTTCTATGCCAGCACAGAATTAATGAAGCAAAAAACAACCTGCTAGAAGAACTCAGCAAGTCAAGCAGCATCTATGACCTCACTGCTCCCTCTCCTTTCTATAAACTGGCTATCTTCCCTCTTAGTCCTGACGCAGGGCCTTAGCCTGAAATGCAGACCATCTCTTTGCTTCCACAGATGCTGCTTGACCTGCTAAATTCTTCCAGCAGTCTGTTCTTTTGCTCCGAATTTCACCATCTGCAGTCTCTTGTGTCTCTACAGAAATGAAGAAGTCCCCACGAGGCAAACAGTAAAACAGAGTACATTTTAAATGATAAGAGACTGGGTATTGTTGATGATCAAAGATGTGCAATTCCAAAGATTCACCACAATCTGATTAAAGAAATTTCCATTCACTTCTGTCCTTCACAGCTGGCCAAACATGCAAGTGCAACAATCAATTTAGAAAGACAAATACAAGAGGATTTGAATACAGAGTAAGGAAATCTTAATACAATTTTATAAGCCTTGGTGGTATCGGACCAGGAGTATTGCATATATTTTTGGTCCCCTAATTTAAGAATGATTCTACTTGTCAGAGCAGGAATGCAGGAAGGATTCACTAGACTAGTTCCTGGAATGGCAGGTCTGCTGTATGAAGGGAGGTTGAGTAGACCTGGTCTACAGGGTTTGATTGACTGGATACAGGGAGAATGTTTCCTATGGTGGTGGTGTCGAGAACCGGGGGTTATAGTCTCATAAGAATGGGCAGGCTTTGAAGGACAGAAATGAATAGAAATTTCTTTAATCTGTCAGAGTATGGTGAATCTTTGGAATTCTGCACTCCAGAGGGTTATGTAGGCTCAGTTATGGAGTTCATTTAAAGGGATTAATAATTTTCTGAATACTACAGTAATCAAGGATATAAGGATGGTACAAGCAAATACTGCCAAGGTAGAAAATCCTGGAGCAGACTCTAAGGCCCAGAAGGTCTATTCCTATTTGTTATGTTCTTAATATTTTATATGGTACCTGAGAATAAAAAAAACTGCATTTCTGAAATCTAAAATGCTGGAAGTATTCAACAGGTCAGGCAGTATTCATGGAGAGGGAAATGGTGTTAATGTTTTAGATCAATAACCCTTCATTAGTTCCAATGTAGGCTTACGTATCCTACCAGTAAATCATTATAACTCCCGTAGCTGCTTCCTTGCTAATAGACAGCTGCTGTCATCCCCTGGTATGGGCAGTGGGTGCCCGGGATTAATGCCTACCCTAGAAGAGCAAGCTTGCAATTGTTTTGCCCCAACATGAGTGGCTAAAGTCTGGGATAGTTAGCTATGATCATATTCCATACTCAAAAACTAGTGGAAGAAGGTGAAAATGCGCAAAATCCCCATCTGCTCACCCAGGTGGGATTAAAAAGATTCCATGCCATTATTATAAAGAACAACAAGAGAGTAACTGTTTCAGTCCTGGCCAACATTTATCCCTCCAATTTTAAAAACTATAATTTAGTCATTAACGATCTGCAGTGGGAGCTCGCTGTGCAAAAATCAGCCATTGGCTTTCCTACATTGCAATGCTGACAGTAGTTTAAAATGTACCTAATTGATCACAAAGCACCTTGGGACATGCTGAAAGGTTTGTCAAAGCTGCTATCTTAAAGCAAGTATTTTTTCTTCAGTTTGTGGAAAAGTTTTTAAGGATTGGATAGAGAGAAAAATAATGCTTCTTTTCAACTTCAGGAAAGAATATGGATTGAAAACTATAAAATTGTAAACACAAAAAGCAGACCATAGACCAACTCTTGTGAATTTAATAGAAATGACATATCAAAAAATAAATCAGCAATTCCAAATAACATTCAAAACTTAATGGGTTTAATTTCCTCCTCTGTGTATTTGCATAAAATTGCTTACTATTTATTTTAAACTAATGACTTTGTTAAAATTATGTAAAAAAGAATTCACATCAATTGTTAAGCTCTGTAAGACCAGAGGGAATTAAACACGCAAGTTTGCTGTCTATCCTCTGATTTGTGTGATTTATCAAGATTATACTTGGATTATCAGAAATCCCAATGTTAATATACTAAATAATGCAATTTACATTCAAAGTTAAAATAAAACATAACATTACATGTAAATGAAGCATATATGATAACCCTGGGCAAACACACGTAAAATGCAATGAGAAAGCAATAACATATTTCAAAGTCTTTCCAAAGACCAGAAGAGGGGCTTATGATATGGATAATTTGAATCATCAAATAGAGATACTTTACTAAACATAGATGTACAGTATAATGTTATCAATGGGCTAATTACATCACTGCTCTCAAGTATGATGATAATTACTGAGGGAAGAAAGAGACATAATTTAACAGAATTTTTTTTAGTAACAGGCATCCTAGTCTGAATCCTTGTTAGCCAAACTGGCAGTTATTTAAACAACATCATAACAACTAACTCACTGATAGTTTCTCAGCAAAACTGCAAACCTATTTGGGGGAGACAACATCAAGGAGAAGTTTGTATTTATATTGAAAGATACTTTGTGCTGATTCCAGCATCATTCCAGATTTTTTAACTTGCACAATGTTACAGAGGCTCGTTTGACGAAAGTTCAATTTATTTTGTAATTGCTATGTCATTTTTTTTTTAGCTCCCATCAGAGAAAAACACATAGTGGATGTTCTCTTTCTAATATATGAACTATTTCCATAGCTCACTTCCTTTATTCTAGGAAAAGGTAAATTTTAATAAAAAGTTCTGTTGTCCATGATTGAGAAGAATGAGTAAAAAAAATACATATTTCAGAATTGAGATAAATGAAAATAGTTTTACTCAGTGGAATTATTACCCATTTCACCTCGTGCAGTGTAAAATGCTGGAGAGGTTAGTAAAAAAAACATTTCCTGAAATATAATATTTTAGCGATTTTGAACGCTGGCAATATCAGCTTCAATCATATTCATTTGGCATGTAGATTTTATTGGCAAAGATGGCAAAATAACAATTCAGGCAACATCAATTTTTCAGAAAACATATTAGCATAAACTATTTAAGGAAGGTACTAGATTAGGTTTTTTTTTGTGGTAGATAACTACACTTGCAACTTTATTTGGTTAAATAAAAACAATTTTCTCTCATAATAACCAGTTAATAAAAATGGTTGCATACGCCAAATCCAATAAAAATACTTGAAACATATTAATTTGATGCTGCCCCTTTATACGTGGTTATATTTCCCTTGATAACATTTTATATTTTTACCAATGATCTGAATTACATTGCACAATTCTTGTAATCAGATTCATTTGTTGGGTTAAATGTTACGAAAAATTGTACTTCGCAGAAAATCTAGGGAAATTACATTTTAAATATATAAACCCACTGGTAACACCCAGGAGGGTTGTGAGGTTTCTAGAGTCATAGTCACCAAAAGTTAGCACTCAAAAGCAATGAATGTGGTTTATCATGATGGCTGTGCTGCTCTTGGGTATTATGACGTGATAAAGCTTAATATTCTCTTATATCTTAACAGCACATAAATTTTACCATCACTGACTTCTTAATTAGCATTTAACAATCATCTGGTTATTTGAAATATGTATCAGAAATAAAATGAAGCTTTTCATTCCACACACCCTTGATGCTATAGCAATGTTCTTTTGTCGTACAGTATACTGAGGGGAAAATGAATATAATTATTGTGTGTTGGCATCCATTAAGATAACTGAACAATGTCCTTAATGTCAGTGGTTTGTCTACTTCTAATAATGTCAGAAAGTAACAGTATTCAATTTACAGTTTTACTCAACATTAAAATAATCACACATAATACTTCAGTAAGTAAACAACATAAGAGTTCATGAAAACAATCTGTACGATAACATGTAAAAAGTGTTTAGCAATATATTTGGTGTTAAACATTCAGAGCACAATTCTGAAAAATCACTTTTCAATAAGACTGTTTACTCAAACTGTACTTCACTACAAGTTTGAATTGTTACATGCCTCTTTGACATAAACTACAGTTCAGTAATGTACTATTAACTCTTAAAACTGTTCAAATATTAACTTTTAGAAACATATAAAGATAATCATAATCACTGATAATTTCCATATTAACAGAATCCCACTTGATTACAAAAATTTATGATTATGTAGGGTTCAATCAAAACAAAAAGTGTACAAGTCTGTAGCAATGCAAAGCCTAAATAAACAATCCAACCAAGTTAGCGGGCCTGATTTCATCTTGGTGTCCAAGAAGGGATAATACAAATAGTGGAAAAGCTGTATCTCATTTTTAATTGTATATCAAATGATGCTAGAATTACAGCACTATATAATAACAGATAGCCTTCCTGAGAATGCTGGGGAATGAGGGTCGACTATCAAAGAATCATATTTGCCCAGTAATATTATATTTTGTTCCTTTTTGGTTGGGAGAGGATGGTGGACACAGAATGTAATGTCCTTTAGGTTCTTGATACATTAAGTATGAAACTGATTATAAGCATTAATTTTCCCTCTTGGCAAAAATATACCATTGGATAAAGTAATTCTACTACTGTACCAGCCTGAATACAATGTTTATTGAGCAATTTATTTTTTGTGGATGCTCAAATGGTAAAGTATACTTGGTCCCAACTTCTCTAACAAGTCTGAGCATAAAAAGGGTGTATCACAGCTAATTCTAGTTTTTAAAAAATTATGATTTGATTTAACATTATAAAAAGGAATTTGGCCCACAGCAGGTGGCATAAGTATAATTTAGTTAAAGGTACGAAGTATACAAAAACGAAGAAATACTTCCTTGTTTTGAGAGCAAGGAAGTATTTTTTTTCCTGTTCCTATTAATTATTTTTCAAATGAACTGGGATTTTTTTTTTGGTATTAAACATGTTAAATTTCAATTTATATTCTGATATACTTGCATATTAGGCAATTCCTTTAAAAAAAATCCAGAGATTTATGGCTACAGAACATTTTTCCCCTTTATTCTAGCACCCCTTGCAAAAGCGCAATGTATAGTTCATTTGTTATTGAAAGTAATGCAAAATTTCCATACAAATGCAAAACAGTAAATAAACTAAACATTAACTTTCCACACCAATGGAAAAATTAAAAAGCTACTGCAATGCTGGCTAAAAAAAGTTTCAAAACTATGTTTTGTTTTTCAATATCCAAAGACGTAATGCAAAAAAGTCATTGTATTGGTTAGAGGATTTAAGGCCATTTTGGACTGAATTTAATCTAGCACACAACTCAAAGAGTGCATTTCTCCTCCAAAACTGTAAATGTGTGCTGAAAGAGCTAAACAAAGACCTTACAAATTAATTGATATTTTAATAAACAGAAGCACAAGACCATATGTCGTGCAGTGACTTTTCTGGCACATTCACCTGAAAGGTACAGGTTTGCACATAGATGACATAATGCAGTGCAGCATTTCTCAAAGCTACCTCATACCTCATCTCATCAAACAAGAGGCTACAGGTCAAACTGCAAAGCTTACGTTGTCAACATTGTTGCTATTTTCCAGCCACATCTCTGCAGTTCTTCCATCTCCAATTTTAGTTTATCCATTCTTAATTTCAGTTTGCCCCTTGTTTTTACTTATGCCTACTTTTGAAGTAATTGCACTGTTAAAAGAGTGTGAGTGACTGGAGAGGATCACCCACTAATTCGGCATTACAAATGGAAGTGCTATTTGTTTTTGGCAGAAGGCAGTGCTCGTTGAAGAGTCAAACCTGTCAGCAAGCCAGATTACGTGCCCCATTTTTTGAAAATGGCTTGATGTACTGGAGCAGGTATCTATCTGAGTCCGTCAGCAACAGATCGCAACAATTTCAATATTTAAAACTGTTTTTAGGAAGTATGAGCTTATAAAAAGGATTTAATTATAAAAAGAATCTACATGTAAACATTAAAAGAAAAAGAACTGCACATTCTCAATTATTTACAACAGTTAAGGACTTCAATTCCATTTAAGCTGCAAACTTTTATCATTCCCCATTATCATTACTTTTTTTAAAAAAGGCTTCTGTCCCAAAGGGAGTAATTCAGATAAGAGGATAAGAATCTACCTCCACCCCTAACTCCTATCCTGAAAGCTTCAGTTCTTTTCTTTTCATGCAGCCTCTCTCTATGAATTGCCTTGTTCTTGGCACCATGCAATCTGAAACCCAGTAGAAATTCTTTGACGCTTTCTAAGTAGAATGCTGACAACATCCATAAGTCTTTGTAGTGCAACCTGATAAAAATACAGCTGACACATTCAGTGCAATCAGTTCAGGTCAGCAATAATAATTGGGAATGATGGGATGACTCTGTTAAAGCTGTGTCTGCAAAGGGTAACCTGGGGGAGTGTATGGGGGTGGAGCGGGGGAAGGTTTAATTCCTCTTGATTTCATATATGAAAGAAACTGTTCTGGAATCTCAGCTAAAACATCCTTTGCAAGTCGAGCCATACTCAACACGTGGTTTCCAGTTCTGTCAACGTAGTCCCGAAAAGGCACAAACTGAGAAACAAATTTTAAATTTTGATCAACAAAGGTACAGAGAAAGAAATCTACAAACATATTGAAGAACTGTAAAAGCTGAGCAAGTTGATTAATGTTTTAATTATAACCATCTATTTTATGATTAATTTTTCCAAAGTTAATCATCCACATTAATAGAACACATTCCAGTCAGAAAAATACAAGGATTAGTTTCTTATCTCAATGGGTGAAATATGACATTCCCCCAAAAGACAACTGCTGTCAGATCCATGTATATGTTTTTTCTTAATCAAGAAATATAATATTCGAGTCAATTCGAGTTATTTATCATTCTGTACTTTAAGTGTGAGTAAATAGCCAATGCAGATTAAATCCATATCTATACAGATTACATCACCATGACAAAATGTCATCTCAAAGCAGCTTCAAGTGATTTCCTGTGGCTACAAGATTTTTTTAAAAAATTACTTAGTATTAGGGAATGTTGAAACAGAGATCTCAGACACGTTAGACAGGCAAGGGAGAAGAAAGCACGGCTACCTTAATTTTCAAATCCACTTTGGCTACAGGCATGGTGCTGGAAGAGACTGCTGGTATGCTACTAGTGCTTTAAAAGAAGGGGAAAATGACAGGCAGTGGCTACTTGTCTAACATTGGTTGTGGATACATTTATATAAAAACCACGTGTCGGCACTTAGAGAAACACAGTTAATGAACACAGCCAGCATGAATTTGTGAAAGGAGCTTGATTGATTTCTTTTGTCAGGGTTAACAAGGAGAATTGATGAGAGTAGCACAAAGATTTTAGCAAGGCATTTGACAAAGTCCCACACAGCTATGTACGACACTGAAAAGCCCATGGAATCAAAGGGAAAAGCAAATGTTGGATCGCTCGCAGAAATGAAAGCCTAGTGGTCCAGAGTTGTAGCTATGAAGGCCTGTGGAGGAGGGCTAACTTCACAGAACTCCACAGGGCTACTGGAGTTAGCCCTGCATCCTTTGCTTTTGCAGTAAGTATTATCAGGACAAATGTTGGGAGATTGATTAAGAATTCTGTGGATAATACAGACATTGGTAGTGTGGTTGTTTGTGAAGAAGAAAGTTGTTGGCTGCAGGAAGATAGGAATGGGCTGGTGGGGTGAGCAGTAAGGGGAATTTAGTGGAGAAGAGTAAGGTAATGCGGGGGAATTGCGACATGTGAAGTAAAACATGCAGGGATACACAATAAATGGTAAGGAACTAGTGGGCGGAGAGGGGCAGGGATCCTGCAGTATGTCTCCACAGATGTTTAAAGGAGGCAGGATAAGTAGTTAAATAAGGTGGTTAAGAGAACTGGCATATTTCATATGGAATGCAAGTGCTGGGAGGCCATTCTACAACTGTATAGAACTTTAGTTAAGCCACAGCTGTGTATCGTTCTGCACCACAATACAGGATTAATGTGATATCTGAAATTCTCCCGTGCCCACTTTTGTGATATGAGGGGAGCCTGGCTGGGCCAGAAGTGTTCACAGTACAACAAAGGAGACCAAGGGGAGATTTTAGGTGATGGATGTAAAATCATAGGGTGCACTGGAATTTCTAGGCAGGAAGCTTTGTTGTTTTCGCAGGTGGCTATATCTAAGCTGTAGGCTCTGGAACTGTGCACCAAAACTTCTTTACCTAACTACCAAAGAGAAGGAGTCAGGCCTGATTCAGTCATGGGTTCAAAGGTAAACTCAGCAGTGGGTAGATTGGGATTAGGGAGGTGAGTAATTAGACTTTATTGAATAGGCTCCATGTTTGGAGAAGTATTATTAAAATCTTTTTCTTCTGGGAGTGCCTAAAGATGTGCACTCTGGAATGGACTCATTTTGCTGGCAATGCTCCACAAGGTGCTACTACACAAATAGCCATTTGATGTGCGTCTGACACAGAAATGAAATCAGATGTGCAAGGGTGATTCGTGGCTGGAAGTGCCCATTGAGTTCCCAGTGTGGTGCGATTTAAACTGGAAAGAGTTTCATTTGCATTCCAGTTTGGAAAAGAAACCTTTCCATATGTGTAGTTCTGAAAATTTCAGTGTTGCATATAACATTAACAAAGCTTTTAGTTACTTCTCTTTTTATTTCTTTCTGCAGCGTGGAATTAAGTTTCACGACAGAGCACTCCTGTAAAATGGTTCCATATTTGCAGAGTGGAATCCAGATTATAATGTTAGAAGAGGAAAAATTTTTAATTATATAGTACAAAGTTTCACCAGACTGAGTCCTGGAATGGGGTGGGTCTGCTTATGTGAAGGAAGATAAGTCTGTTTTCTCCAGAGTTGAGAAGGATGAGAGGTGATCTCACTGAAACTTTCAAAATTCTTACAGGGTGAATGCAGGGAGGAACTTCCCCTGGCGAAGTTGTCTGAAATCAGGCGTCACAATCTCAAAATAAGGGGAAGGCATTTCAGAATGAAAAAAAGAGAAGAAATATTGTCACTCAGAGTGGTGAATCTTTGGAATTCTTTATCATGGAGGACTGTGGAGACTTGGTCCTTGAGTTCATTTGAAACAGAGATTGATTTTATGGGAATTA
>JARFYF010000051.1:31155409-31165470 GCA_030265395.1 Rhina ancylostomus | reverse complement strand
ATTTATGCTATTTGCATTGTATGTCCTCTAACCATTTTGGAATTGAACATATAAATCAAATGAAAGATAATTAACATTATTTGTTTGATTCTACGACAAACCCAAATGAGTGTAGCTGTGGAAAGCTAATGAGGAAGAAGGCTGGATTGCAATGCATTGCTCTGCGTTACATGCTCCAGAAGCAGCTCTCAAGTTGTGAAGGGCAGCGCAGAATGATAAACTGGGACTCATGAATTCAAGAAAGATGAAACTTTCACAGAAGCTAACAACCCAGGCCTATGTGACAAGATAATCATGAAGACGCAAGGTACGGGTAGAATATCTTTTAGTTAGAATACTAGAAGAGCAAGGCCTCGAAGTGCAGTGAGGTAGCTGATGACACATTTACAGCAGTGGATAATGAGGATAAAGAGAAGGTATCAACAAACAGCACCACTGCATGAACTGCAGTCAGAAGTGCAGTGGGAGAAAGGCAAGCTGCAGTCGATCCAGTCAGTCAACCCAAGAAAGTTCATTCTGAGGAATGCTGGTGTGTAGTAATTATCAGCTGAACTAGCAATCAGTGATTTGATTGTAGCAAAAGTAATTTGTAAACAGTTGAAGTGATTTGTCCTAATGGTAGGGACAGTGATACCAGAAGAGGTATCTGGTACCTCTCAATCTGGTACAATCTCAATAAAGCTATTAAAGCTTTTCAGCATCTGTTTTGTTATAAATTCAGAGGCGAACTGCTTTTGGTGGCAGAAAGGCCCGGGAAAAACTTAGTTCCTACGTCAGCATAAAAAGAAAGAGTAAAATGTTCATATGTTCACAAAGGCATGCACCTGGGCAGAGGCTGGATCCAGGACATCAGAATCAGATTGATTATCACTGACTTGCATGTTGTGAAATTTGTTGTTTTGCAGTAGCAAAATAATTATTTCATCCACCCAGAATAATTAATTAATTGGCTGTAAGTAAATAAATGTCGATTAGCATAGGAGCAGCAGCTGCAGTTGCAACTGGAAAGCAGAGAGACACGTCTTGCAGAAGGCACTGCCCATGACAGAGGATTCACAAGCAGAGACTGAGCTTCCCTGACATATCAGAACAGCAGTGTGGAGGGAAGCTCACACCACGGCAGCAAGTGATGGCAGACATTCGAAATGTACCAGCAGACTAAGTGACAGACCGGTTTGGTGGCATGCATTATCAGTAGCTTTTAAGTCAACATGTCCTTTAGCCTCCAGATGCTACGGGGGCCCTGGTGAAGACAGATCTGGGATCTCCTTGATGGCGGCTCACCAATGCGCAAGACATGTGAGTGATTTCGTGTTTGCCAGGACATTCAATTATGTGAAGTTCACCAGGTGCAGGTGGCATCATCAATTAAGCAAGAGTAGGGGTTAATCACAAAGCCCACTCCATCAATATGAAGCTGGTGGGCAACCAAAATATTCCTACATGTGTGCATACAATTCCCAGGTAACTGCCACGATGCTGTCTTCCAACAGCAATCCAAGCTACCTCCCAGCTCACTAAACTTACCCATCTCCTTGCCAGCCATTATACCACTCTGGATCCTCATGCCCATCAATGAATATCCCAGCACATCATCCTCCCCAAATTCCTCAACCCTCTATTCTCACCAAAGTAGTCCTTTACAAAACAACAGCAATCTACCAGGTGATGATTTGCACTCTTTGAGTGCTCGACTTTTCTCTATGTTCACCGCTTAAGGATATTTCAAGAATTAGCTGACTTCAAACTGAAAAATCTCATTACTGCAAATGGTTGCCACAATGAAAAGTTATCTTTCCTGATACCAAACTGCTCATAAGTTTGTGAAATATTATTGATAAACAATAATTTCTATAATTCTATGTTAACTATGTAAATTATCATCAATACTGTTAAGAATCATCCTGTCTAATAAGTAATGAACTGGTTTTAAAAATTAAAGATTTCAGTCTATGTAGGACCATTCTACTTACCATTAGATGCAGTAAAATCAATGGCCACTGTGAAATTGATTTGTGTCCTAAAAGACAAAAGAAAAAATTGCTTAAATTATTTAAAAATTCTTAAAGTAAAATTGCCCAGTAAGCCTTTTTGCATTATAAATCCCCTTATCCACTTACACAAGACAAACTGTGATGGAACAAAATTTGTGTCATTCACTTTTTATATACTGTACCATAACATTTTAAAAAATTTGTATGCATTATACTGTGGCAATTACAGGGTAATGGGCAACCCTTTTTGACATTATTTCATACCAGAACATGGAACGAATTAGAATCAAGTCAGATGGAGCCATATATTTCACTCCCAATGTTGGCAAGCTGCAGTCGACCTAGTCAGTATCCGCAAGACATGATTCCACTATTCCTCTCTCGGGCCAAGACTGCATCTTCTCTTTGTTACAGAGTCAGTGATACGTCCTTTGAATGCTGCTTTTGATTTTTTTTCACTGATAAATCAATTTTGTCAAGTTATAAGCAAGTTTATCATCTAACCAATAAGTTCTTCCCAATTAGTTGAGAGCCAGGAATTGCAAATGATCTCCTGTGTCAGCCAGAATCTGGATAATGTCCCATGAAGTAGCAAAATTAAAAGGAGGAAGTTATTAATACACTGAGAAGAGTGACACATTCATTATGCTTCTCACCTAAATACTCCATTCCACCTTCTGATCTCTCTGTTCCTGTCTCAAAATACCTCACCATCTTTATGGACACCATCATTGTCTGATGCAGTTACCATCTCAACCTTCTCCCTACTTTGAAACCACTAATTTTTCCTGCTTTTAGGTAAAAATACAGTAACAATAGTACAGCTGTAAATA
Source organism: Rhina ancylostomus (assembly GCA_030265395.1). Taxonomy (NCBI): domain Eukaryota; kingdom Metazoa; phylum Chordata; class Chondrichthyes; order Rhinopristiformes; family Rhinidae; genus Rhina; species Rhina ancylostomus. Next base: position 31,162,643 of record JARFYF010000051.1, on the reverse strand, counting down.
AGGGAGAAAGAAGACTCAGAAAACGTACAAAGATATCAGTTCAAAGAGTCAGGACTCGGGACTGAAAGGCCTCTGAAAGTAAAAAGTCATAAGGATTGAGAATGAAACCAAAGATCTGAAATTTTAATGCTGTTTTCCTCTCCATTGATGCTGCTTGACATGGTGAGTATCAATCATGTTTTGCTCTTACGCCAGATTCCCTGTGAAGTTGAAGATTCCTTTCCTGGGAGCTTCTTAACATACTGCGTAGTCAAAAGTGGAATTGGGAGCTCAAACAGTCATTTTATCACAATTATATATTCTGGAGGCTCCTTCCTAGTTCTGGGCAAAACATCTGGCTACTCTAAGGCTGACCTGAAAAATCAGAATGGACAGGAACCTGGTCCCTCCTATTGCATGCACTCTTTATGTTCCTTCTCCTGTTCTTTTAAAAAAAACAGAAAAGGACACATGAAAAAGTGAATGGATTTCAACTCCTCTGTCCAACAAAAGTATCCCATCCAAATGAACAACTTTAGCCTCTGCCTCCACAACATTAATCAGAAGTTAATTCCAAATGTTGATAACCCTTTGAGGGTCTTCCCTACACTCCTTCACAAAGTAACATCTAGAGCTCCATCAGATAGTATTGAGACATCTGGAAATGTTAAATGAGTATGGACTGAAATTATGATTTTTCATAAAAGAACCAGCAAAGACTTAGTGGGCTGAATGGAGTCTTCTAGTGTTAGAAATAGAAGGAGAAACTCTCATATTTCCATGAACAATGATTAGAAGAAAACAGCCAGAATGATTTATAAAATCAGATATGGGTTGTTTCTTCCAGTATCTTTTTAGTTAAAAATAAATGTTCAAAAAAATCAAGTTTCTCCTTTGCACTTATTGGGTATAAAACCTGCCTGAAGGCGTGTAGGGTGAAATAAGGTAAGCTAAAAATATGTTAGCATTCATAGGAATAAGTCCAAATTTCCTGTTAAAGTAACAATTGCTCATTGATATAACTTGAACTTATCTGGGTGGCAAAATCTTTAGAAGGCTCTCTGATCGATTCCCACATTCTCCTGCTGTTTCCAGAATTTTCTGCCACAATATTAGATGGTATACAAATGACATAATCTAAACTATTTTCTTTTAGGTGGGCAATTACAATGTTTATCTCAATGGTGTTTGAACCAAAGGAAAAAATCTTGAAAGCCTTTGTAACTGATTGATGGCATGCACTAAGGCATACTTAAAACATTTTTCATGTATTCACAGAGGACATCAGGCACATGGTCTCCAGAGCATGCTACAGCCATTCTCTGCTTTATACTCTGGCAAGCTCATGAACAAAACATGGAAAGGTGAAAATTTCAGCCCGTGAATCTGAAAGTGGGCCAAGATATAAATGAAAACAATTACATAAAAGATTGGGGTGGTGGCAGGGGTGGTAAATGTCCAACCTTCCCATAGAAGTTAGAAGAAGTTCCTAATATCAGCACAGGAAGTCTTCTGGCTCAATGAATAATGAAAATGAGCAAAGCCAGATGCATATAATAATCTGATAGTGAATCACCACCTTGATTCAAACTGTGCTCAATTTTCCTTTGAGGGTTTTAATAGAAAGGAAAACTACAAGAGCTGTATAGGCTAATTGGCCATCTGCCCATTTGCAATAAGGTCACTGACATATTTCACGTCCAGTTACTCCATGTTAAAGCTTCATGAAAAAGTGTTCTGTTATATGCACCCCTAAAAGTTCAGATTGTTGAAAAAGGAATTTCTGAATGTTCAGAAACTCCTATTTGCTTCTGTTATTGCTGTCCCTCACGTGAAGTTACTTCAGTGCTGGTTTCTCGCCAGCTTGTGCTAAAACCGTATGAGATTTAAGCATTATGCCCGAGTTCCTTGAAGTTACCTGGAGGGCAAGCAGGAAAATGTCATATTACACGGTCTAAATCCCTCATGTTATTAGTGTTAGCTCATAGGTCATAGTAGAAGAACAACAAAACAGCAAGTTATATCAGAGATCAAAATATTTTGAAATCATGATATGTGAATGATGTCCTTTTTCCATAAACCATGAAGATTTTAGGTGTAATTTTAATCCCCTGCTTTTCTTAATGAAGTCTCTGGGGGCAAGTATGCTGGTAGCACTGTCATTACAAAGTTTCAGCCTGCAGTAGCTCAGGCAACATCAATTAGTTTCAGAAAACATTAAATGCATTTTACGTTTAAATTCCAATTATGACTCTTCTGAAGCAGAGCCAATGATATTGTGCATAAATCCCCTTCCATATTTTGAAGTCAAAACATGCAGAGACATTTGTTTCTGTTGAAAATGTTTCTCCAAAAGTCAATACAACCATCTTTGTTTCAAAAAAAAATAGTCCATTCTTCATATTGTGAGAATTTGAACTTTGGAACTGTCAAATTTACTCAGCTTATATTTTTATTACCAGTGAGGTGTTGGGTGTTAAGGGATAGATACAGGTCTGAAAGTAAAGTGGAGAAGGCAGTATTTATAGGAACCATTCTGACTCTTTTGATTAATTAAAGCCTTAGCTTTGGATTGTCAGTGCTGCTACTGTTCAGAATAAGTGTTGATAGATCACAAGTTATAGCATTTCTTATTCGGATATTTGTCGTATTTAACTTCACAGTCCTTTCACGTCAATTTAAAACTGAATTCACTGCAGGTTCCCCTACCCTACCTTTACCAGGGATTGACAATTTAATGCATGAAGCTTTTCTTGATATCTGTCATAAATTATTTTTTAACCAGCTTTAAAATCTATTTGATGACCCACTGTACATATGGTTAATTTTTCCACAGTACAGAAGTGGGAAAAGGAATGGAGAAAGAAAGGGAAGTGTTATAGTATTACAGAATCAGATACTGCAATCCATGGTGACTGCAGTAATTCAGACATTGCTGCTTTGTGTAGACCAGTGGTTGATGAATTCTGCAAATTTTGATTAACTGCACATATTTCTGAGTGCTTGGTGACTCAGGCAGGACCGTGGTGCAGCTGGTAGAGCGGCTACCTCACAGTTCAGTCCTGGCCTCCGGTGCTGTCTGTGTGGAGTTTGCACGTTCTACCTGTGAGTTTCCTCTGGTGCTCCAGTTTCCCCAAAATGTGCAGGTTGGTAGGGTAATAGGCTGCTCTAAATTGCCCTCATGTGTAAGTGCATGATAGAATCTGGTCAGGGGAAGGGGGAGGGGGGAGGGTAAGGAGGAGTTGATGGGAATGAGAGGATAAGACAATGGGGATTAGTGTAGGATTAGTGGAAATGGGTGCTTGATGATCGGCACTGACTCAGGGGGCCGAATGGCCTGCTTCTGTACTGTACGACTCTAATGCTCCCTTGGTCACTCATAGAATCCATCAACTGAAATAGCACAAAAGAGGCCATTCATCTCATTGAGTTGGTGCTAACTTCAGTATCTGTCCCTCTGTCCTCTCCCCACAGCCCTCCAACTTATGCCCCCAATTCCCTTTCGAATTGATTACTCTTATTCCCTTACAAGCAATGATCCAAGGCCAGAAACCTCTCCAGAAAAAGATCCTTTGTCCAAAACTTTAAATCTGTGTTCCCTGGTCCTCAAATCGTCTGCTAAATGTTACAGCTTCCTACTGTTCACCCCTTCCATCATCTTACAAACCCCCACCTAAATCTTTTCTTAACATTCTTTGCTCCAAGTACATTAATCCCAGTCCAATTGTGCTTTTGCAAAAGTTGAGTCCCACACCCTTCATTTACTTCCAATTCAGTAAGAACCAGGTAAGTAACCACCCTAGTAATCCTTTAATTCTTTGTGTCCCAAATGAATTTTTCATTCAGTATGCTTCAATCTTTCAAAAAGCTGACCAAGTTGACAGTCTGTGGATCATTGTTCAGTTTGGTTGGAGGATGCATTATTGCACAGCCGATCAACCTGAGGCCCAGCCTGTTTCAACGCTCAGTTGTCCAGCCAGGTCCAGTGGGAAGTGGCAACAAAACGTCAAAAGAAAAAAACATAACAGAAGGATTATAACACAAAATTTTCAAATTGCAATAAATGTAGCAGCACAAGGTCTTCAGAATATGTGAAGACAATAAGTGGGAAAGGAATGTATAATGAATAATTGGGAAACAGGCAAAATATTCACTCTGTAACTATTTTCTCAATGGGGAATTGTAATAGAATAGTACAAGGAAACCTAAAATAGGTCAGGAGTATGAACAGAATAATGACTATGCTTAAAAACATGGTCGAAGGGAAACAAGGGACAACACTGACAAATCACCAGATTCTGACAGCCTCTGTCTCAGAAAAGAAACGGAGCAAAAGTAACAGGTGTTTTCATCATTATTTTCCAAAGTTATCCAGAAATTGTCTTTTGCATTGGAAAATTTCAAATGTCACTTCATCATTCAAGATGGGAGGGAAAAAGGAAAAGAAATCAGATCACAGCATGATTCTAAGGAAATTGCTGGAATCCATCACTGAGCATTTGAAAAGTACAATTTGATCGAAGGGAGTTAGAATGAGTGTACTAAGCACTGGTCTGAGTACTGGGATGACTTTTTTTGAAAAAAGATTTCACTGGGACAGTGGAAAGGTAAGCACTCAAGGATGCTGTTTATATGCACTCTTCGGAGGCACTGGATAAAGTTCTTCACAAGAGATTATTATTAACAATAGAAGTAGGAGATTAATTTCCCTGTGACTTTGCAGAAAGGCCAGAGATGAGAGAGATAAAAGGTTCTATCTACTCAAGGATCTGTGACAGAGCCTTTTCTGATAACAAATACAGATTAAGAAGTGGAAAGTTGCAAGTTGTGGTTTGTAGATGCCATTAAATTGAGAGTTATAGTAAATTACACAGGTAGGAATAGGTCATTGCAAGGAGATAAAGGCAGACTGATGGTGTGACCAATAGAGCTAATTATAGGGAAATGGGAGTGTATGCATTTAGATCTCTGAAAGAGATGAAAACAAAGAAGTAACAGCTTCAGTTGCATCACTGATAACCTGCAGTATGTCCTCCCACAAATCAATGGGTGTAGTAAGCTGCTGCTTGGTAGTTACTGGGCCGGAAAATTAATGAAGGTATTTATTTCAATATGCTTGGGTTGATTGGGAACATCTGCTTGTAGGTAAGTCGACATCTGCACAGTGGGAAGCATTCAAAGGAGAAATAGCAAGAGTTCAAGGCCAACATGTTCCTGTAAAGATAAAGCTGGGGTAACAAGTTCAGGAAATTGTGGATGTCAAGGGTTACTGAGGGTTATCTGAAGAGAACGAGAAAAGGAATTGTGGCAGGTATAGGGAACTAAAGACACGCGAGGCCCATCAGGATTACAAAAAGTACATGGAGGTGATTAAAAAGGAAATTAGGAAGGCAAAGAGGGGTCTCAAAATGTCACTGGCAGACAGGATTAAGGTTAATCTAAAGACGTTCTATAAGTGTATCAAGGGGAAAAGAGTAGGGCTCATTAGGAAAAAAAGTGCAGTCTGTGCATGGAGCCTGAAAGTATAAGAATGGTCCTAAATGAATACTTTTCAGAAGGATTGACTGAGGAAACAGACCTTGTTGTTGAAGAATTTGGTGAAGGGGAAGGTGAAATTCTAATACAATACCCAATAAATAAAGAGGAGATACTCTATGCCTTAGGTCTCAGAAATTGCTGGGGCTTTAACTGAGATTTTTAAATCCTGACTGACCACAAGTGAGGTAACTGTTGATTGGAGGACAGTAAATGTGGTCCCCCTTTTCAAGAAGGGCAGCAGGGAATACCTTGGTGATTAATTATTGACATGTGAGCCTAACATCAGTAATAGGGAAATTATTTGAGAAAATACTGAGGGACAGGATTAATGATATCAGGAACGACAGGGTCTAAATGAGATAACCAACATGGCTTTGTCAAGGGCAGATCCTCTCTGAGCAATCTGAATGAAAATTTTGAAGAGTTAACCAAGTGTATCAATGAGGGCAGACCAGTAGACATGGTTTACATGGACTTTAGTAAGGCCTTTGACGAGGTCCCACAATGGGAGATTGGTTCAACAGCTTAGAGCCCATGGGATCCAGGTGAATCTGACAAACTGGGTCCAAACTGGCTTGGCAACAGAAGACAAAGTGATGGTAGGGGTATGTTTTAATGATCGGGTGCCTGTGACTAGTGGTGTTCTTCAAGGACCAGTGCTGGGACTTTTGCTGTTATACGTGAATGATTTGGATTTGGATGTAAGAGGCATAATTAGTAAGTTTGCAGATAACACTAAGCTTGGCAGATTCATGAATAGTGTACACAGTAGTCTTTGGCTACAGAGTGATATTGACGTTTGGTGAAATGGGCTAATAAATGGTGGATGAAGTTCAATCCAGATAAATGTGAGGTGATGCCTTTGGGAGTACTAATGAGGCTCAGGGAGCATTGATGAACAGAAGCACCTTAAAGTACACCTCAGGTAACATCCTGGTGAATCGCCTCTGCGCCTTCTCTAGCGTTACCACGTCCTTTCTTCAGTAAGGCGTCCAGAACTATACACAGTGCTCCAGTTGAGACCTGATAAAAACGATGTTATATAGTTGGAGCGTGAAGGTGGCAGCACAAGTAGATAATGTGGTCAGCACATGGGACGCTGGCCTTCATTAGTCAGGGCACTGAACATATAAGCAGGGAGGTTATGCTCCAACTATATAAAATTTTTTCGTCAGGTCTCAACTGGAGCACTGTATGTAGTTCTGGACACCATACTAAAGAAAGGATGTGGTAATGCTAGAAAGGGTGCAGAGGAGATTCACCAGGATGTTGCCTGGGTTGGCGCATTTCATTTATGGGGGGGACTTGAGAAAGTCGGTCTGGCTTCCCTGGAGTGGAACAGGTCAGGAGGGGACATGATTGAGGTATCTGAAATAATGAGGGGTATAGATAGGTAGCCTGCAGGAAACTTTTCCCCATATCAATGGTAGACAAAGCAAGAGGACAGAGATTGAAGAGCAAATGATCCAGAGGAGATGAGGGGGACCTTCTTCTAACCAGAGAGTGGAGCATACACTGCCCAAGAGAGTGGTGGAGGCAGAGTTGGTGAGAGCATTGAACAAGTCTCTAGGTGAGCAATTGAATTGCTTAGGCATAGAAGGGTCTGGGTCAAGTGCTGGGAGATGGGATTAGTGCAGACGGAGGCCCACTGGTCAGCATGAATGTGGTGGGCTGAATGGCCTGTTTCCATGCTGTACATCTCTATGACTGTATGACT
>JARFYF010000051.1:31106955-31117723 GCA_030265395.1 Rhina ancylostomus | reverse complement strand
ATCCATGAACTCATTACCCTTTTGCAGGAAAAGCCAAATTCTCCAGCCCCATCACAGCCTCTCTTCCACCCATACACCTGTTCAAGGTGAGCAGAGCTCTGCTCAAACTGTGCAGAGAGCTGATCCTGAGGAGAACAGAGAAGACAGCAGAGCCCAGGTGCCTGTGATTCAAGCTCTGTCAGCCGGCTCAGCTCCGGGTCTGGAGGTTGAACTGATGGTCATGTGGTGCACGTGCCAGCAGACAGTTGCACCATTGTCTACCCAGTCCACTGAGTGGTCCTCTCAGGACCACAACAGCATTCCCCTTCCCCGCTAGCCCCTGCTGCCTCCCCACCCCCACACCAAACAGGTGTGCAATACAACTCTCTCCACAGTATTCCAGGTAACACACTCAACATGACCCAGGGAGAACCTCTCCCTGGGTCGGGTCACGGCAACCAGACTACAGTCACTGAGGGAACACCTGATGTAGTGATGGAACATCAGCACTCGCCTCCAAGGTGATTGAAGGGGAAGGCAACTGGGTGTTTAACTTGAAAGATAAACGTTTCTGTTGACCCATTCCTTGATTTCATGTTCTTATAAATAACTTTCAGAACATAGGTGATGTCTTTGCTTTTGTTTTCATTTACAGCACATAACACTCTTCAGTAGACAGAAAGAAGCAAGGGATGTTTCTCAAGTAATGAGGATCACCTCACTCCAGCGCAACATAGGTGTGAAATTTACTGCAGCTGGTTCCACACCTGCCATGTAATTCAGGAAATGAATGAGTTTGACCTTTGATGTCAAGCCAATTCTCATCAGAACTTTTCTTCCCAGTTCTTCAATGACTTATTATGGCATTCTATGAAGGAATGGATCCTGTGTGAAGCTGAGGAATATGAGCATGATTGCATGGTGACACAAAACATCGACTAAATGCTGCTTATTCTCCAGGAATCTTTATTTATGTTGTGCAAAATTAAAAGCTGCATGATAAAGAGGTGATAAAGTGGTGGGCAGAAGTGATGCTTGGAGCAGGATAGCATGAGAACACAGTGTTCATGTCTGATTAGTGTGAACAGAGTGAAAAGTGATTATTCTTCCACAGAGACTCATCAATACTTTTCCATCCGTGGATCATGGAATGGTCAACTAGTTCAATGGCTTAAATTGAACCTTGTGATTCTGAGTGAATCCCATACTGATTTCTCATTGGTCAATGAATGCAGACTTTATTGTCTTGATACGACGGCCTTTTGGTACATCTCTGTACCCCTTGTTTAATATATTATAATTTTCATTACTCTCCGCTGCTTTGGTTATAATAGTGTATGTCCACCATCAGCATTGATCAGCAGGCCAAAGCATGATGTTAACGTGAGCAGAATGGAGCTCATCTGAGGAAAGCTTATTTTGTGCAGAGCTCAAAATGCTTAAAGCAATGTGCTATTCACCAGGAAATACGGAAAAATTGTGGCAAGATTTATACGTAAAAGGAGCATGGCTTAATTCCTTCATGTGTTGTAAGCAGTGTAATTAAACCTACAAAACTGCACATGAGAGAATACTATGCACCAAGTGGATTCTCTCAGTTGATTATTGGTGGACAGTGACAATGGTAATGAATAAAAGGGTCATTTGTTTTGCAAATTTATGATTAAGTTGTTTTCATAAGATTCTTCCTTCTGTACGTGATTCCCTTCCTGCCTATGTGGAGAACACTTCTTTCCTTCAGAGGCGATTATGAAGATTGTGATGTCGTGCTGGAGTTCCCTTGTCAGAGCCATTAATATCCTTCTTGGTCTATGATGTGCTTTCTGATCCTCATGTTCAGGGTCTCCTCCCTGCTCTTCCTACAACATTGGCTGTGACCTCCATTTGGCCAGGTTAATCTGCCTGCAGAGCATCACAGTGAAGTCTTCACCCCAGTTGGGTGTGTACTCCATGTGCTCCCAGACTGAAGAACATCTCACTTTCTGGAGTCCAACAACAGTGTCTACTAGTATCCACGTTGTTCCGTTGTTGTTCCAAAACTCCTCCGGAGTGCGGAAGTGCATACAGTGTCAAAAGCCACATTAATAGAATGTTGCCCCTAAAGATCCAAGTGCGGATTCCCTGAGGGTGACAGAACCACATGAGCTCCCAGCAAACATAACTCTGACCTTCATAAAATTTTCCTCATGAGCAACGATGACCTGGATATTTTGCAAACCCTTTCTGTGGGTGAAGCGATCTAGGTTATTCAGGGGAATCCCTGTGAGAACATGAGTCCAGATGATAGTGACCTGGACCTTGGGAAAGTCCCAGTACATGAGATGCCACCTGCTCTTCTCTGAGCACACACAGTGATCTCTAAAACTGCAGTGAGTAATAAACTGAAATGTTTGGCAGAGATCAGCAATGGCCACCTGAAATGATCCAGAAGGCAGGAAGTTGAAGGTTGATGTCACCTTAACCTCAAAAGAGAATAGTCCAAGGCAAGGAGCAAGATTGAAGATCACCCTGCTGAATGGCACAGTTTATTGAAACCTTTGCAATTCTGTGAACACATTGGCAGCCCAGGTACAATCCCATGTTTCTAAGTGCTCAGTGAATGGGTGTTTGCATGTGGCCATATGTGTGCCTCCAATCCCATTGTTCCCAACCCTCTCAGATGGGTCACCATCCCAAGAGTGAGGCACAAATCCTGAGGGGTGACTTCAAATCAGAAAACTCTGATCAATTTTGCCTATTCACAAACAGGCAAAAGGAAGCATCTTCAGATAGAAATGGAGGCAATGCTGGCTTCCTAAAGAAGTTACTCCACCCTCTTCAGTACTGTCTAACTATGCGTACCACATTGGTACACACAGCAAAGGAAAAGGAACAGCTTAGGAAATAACAAACCTTCAGAACTGATTTAAAAAAACTTCCCTGCTATTAAATACTTAAAGATTTTACAGTGCTAAACCCACAAAAATAACCTCATTCACAATTTTTATTTAACTTTTACGGAAGGAAATGTCGAGACTTGTCCATCCAATGTTGTTTTTGGGAGATTACTGATCAATCCTGAAGCATTGTAATAACATTCTCAACTTTTAAAGGAAACATGAATACTGTATTGCAATATGAGAAGGTAGGTAATACTTAAATAAGCATAGTTCTCAGTTTCACTGCACAGCAAGTTACTGATAGAAAATACGAGGCTTGAGATTTTACCTTCTCTCAATAAGAATCATTAGCCAATAGCAGGATCTGCTTTGTTGTTCATTTGCCAGTTCTCATCTAATTTTATTCTATGAAACAGATCGAGAATCTTCCAGATAAAACTGGGTTATAGTGCTGGTAATACTTCTGATAACATGGCAATGTGCAAAGTATAGTATATTTTGCTCAAAATATTTTAATATAAAAAGGTGCTTGTGATTATCCTACCTTCCATCTCTGTCCCAGTCGTATACTTCCACTTTGATAGTTCTGTCAACAGCATTTTGAAAAAGATAGATATTTATATCACCTTGAATTATCAGTAAATATCTATTTCCAGAAGAAAAACATAGCTGTCATCTAGCAAAGGTGATTTTTATTCACATAATATTTATACATTAACCATCAATTCCAGGCACAAAGGCAAATAAAGAGCACTTCAAAGGAACAATATAATATTTAGTTTAATACCATGGTATGTCAAGGAATTACAACATTTATAAGACGTAATTATCCAATCAGGAGGGCAAGCTGAATGCTGTAGCTGTCACTGAAAAACTAATACACTAAGATAAATTACCATCACATCAAATAATTATTGGAAAAGATCACACCTCCAAATACTAAGCACTGAAGTGAATGGTCACTCATGCTGTGAGTTTAATAGTGGCAGCTAAAGGTTCTATTCTAACATTAGCATTTGAGATAGATTATGGGATGAGGCAAGATGGGAGGAAGGCAGACTGCATTAAGAAACTAGTATCCACAGTGTCATTTACTCTGTGGCACTGGAGCCCACAATTGCAAACACCCTCTCATCCAACTGACTGTGAACTGGGCTTGGAAGTGGTCCCTCCTGTTCATCGCTCCAGTTGTGAATTGCCAAAAATGCTTTCCCCGTAAGAAAGTGAAGTTGATGAATAGCTATGATTGTGTCATGTGTGAGATGTAAGAGAGTTTTGGAACATTTGCAAACGTGAGAGTGTGGTGATGCTAGTGGTAGTAGTTGGGTCTTGTGGCTGTATCCACCAGCTTTGACCACAAGAAAGATCCTATTTTGGCACTGGGATATCTCTCGCCAACTTTCTGATTTTACAATTGTGTCCTAAACTTTCCATGGTTCCTTTCAGCAGTGGCTGAGAAACTGTGCAATGATTTCAAGCAGTCTTTGGATTCAGTGGTCAACTACCCCATAAGAACTTGAGTCAGCATTGCTTCATTTCAACATTGTGCAACACTCATGAAATTACTCAAGCCAAAAGCTCGGAATTGGGGAAATCAATGTGATTCCAACACATGGACGTGTGCATGCACACACACATCTGTTGGCATCAAGTCCATGCACCAATGGCATTGGGACAAAGAGACTTAGTTTCTCAGATAGTTTCATATTAATACTCATTTCTCTGGGTGTATTATTACTGGCCTAATGTCTCGAGGATTACAGCAGTGAGCATGAGTTATGGGTAGTAGCAGAGAGTACAAAGGAAAGGATGTAATTAAGAGGGAGAGTAATAATAGCCAGAATTAGAGAGCTTAGCATGTGTTTGCAGGAGCACTGCTGCTGTTTTGGGTCTTACATTCAAGTAAGCATTTTTAAAAACTAACCATTTTTGATTCCAGGCTACATGAATCCCTTCTGGTTGACTTATATACTTGGATTTCCTGAATACACCCAATGTGCACTCTGGCAGGCTCATGGCAAACCAATATTGCAAAGACAGAAAACAGCAGATCAGAGAATGTCTGTGGATTGTGGAACATATAACATTTCAGGTCAGTGACCTGCAATATGAGCTCTGTTTCTCTCTTCACAATGTTGCCTGAACTGCTGAGTATCCAAAACATTTGTGGGGTTTTTTCAGTTCGTGCAAGATTGCAAAGATGTGCTCAGACACCAGCTTACTGAATTTCATGCACCAAAGGTTTAAAGCCTTTTGCGCTCATGAATCCTGGACCAATGCAATGTATCAGTTATGTAGCGGTTAGCGTAACACTATTACAGTGCCAGTGACCCCCATTCAATTCTGGCCACTGTCTATAAGAAGTTTGTATGTTCTCCCCATGTCTGCGTGGGTTTCCTCCGGATGCTCCAGTTTCCTCCCACATTCCAAAGGCATATGGGTTAGGAAGTTTTGGGCATGCTATGTTGGCGCCAGAAGCGTGGCGACACTTGTAGGCTGCCCCCAGAACATTCTATGCAAAAGATGTATTTCACTGTGTGTTTTGATGTACATGTGACCAATAAAAATATCTTATCTCATCAAAATGAAGGCACAGACAGCAGTTTGGTGCCCTGTGGATTGATGCATGTTATTGGGTTTCTAGACTGTGTTGTCAATGAAACCATATATAAATATGCAAGACAAAGCTTGCACAAAATTTGTGCAAAAAAGATTATTTCCATCAATACCTTTTCAACATTTTCCAATTATTTATTGGCTGTATTTTTGATATGCAAACTGAAAGACTGACAGCATCTCACACTGAAAAGCTTTAATATTCTCATCCTTTATGGTTAGGAAGATGCCTGTCATCAGATAACATTGCCATGCCAGTGCTTAATATTTATGCAAACACAATATCCTATCTGTCACCTTTTAAAAAAACTTCAAATTATTTTCAAGTATCCTTGGTAACCAGCAAAATTCACACATTAATATGCAATGGAGTCTTCTTACCTGTCAAAGTCACCATTGCAGAGAGCACGCACGGGGATTGTGAAGGCTTGCCACACTGGGTTCAATGTGTTCTTTACAACTTCTGTCTTGTGACAAATGGTAAACCTAAAAATAAAAATATTCAAATATGATCTTAAATAGTGGCAATGAAATAAATTAATTTGCATTTTTTAATATTCAGAAAAGTTAGCTTCAATAGACCAAACAGGAGATTTTTTATATTGGTGGTCCTATTACAGTACTCCATATGACAGCAGTAAAAATCAGCAGTTGAGTCGTGGAGATTAATTCTCCATTTGTTAATCATAACTGTTATATCATGGTACATTAAAATAGTCAAAATGTCAAACTGAAATGAATAAATAGCAAGTATTACGCTCCACCAATTACCCTCCATAACTGAGAAAAATTTATATGGAAAACCATTTCTTTGCTAGACACAAGAGACTGAAGATGCTGCGATCTGGAGCAAACACAAACTGCTGGAGGAACTCAGCAGGTCAGGCAGCATCCAAAAGAGGGAAATGGACAGCCGATGATTCAGGTCAAGACCCTTCATCTGGACTCTATTCTTTCATGCTCATTGTAAAATCTGTCAAAGCAACTTTCTTTCAGAACATTCCAAACTATGAAGAGGGACCAAAAAAAATGATGGAATGCCCAATGATAAGTGAAACCAGACCTCCAGAAAGTCACTTACAGAGTACCACATGAAACTTCTATTTATTTGGTGCTGCTAAAGCCTTGAGATAGCTCACATAAGAACAATGGATTGAGAAGGGTTAGGAGAGGACCCAAACCAAAGCAGGAGAAATGATTTCCAGGAGGATTTATAAACCAGGGAAAGAAAGAGCAGAAAGAAGTATAACAGGAATTGACTTTCAGGAGTGTATCCCAAAGAGTAGTGCAGTGGCAAATGGACGAAGAAGGTTGGCCCATCAAAGTTAGAGAAATGAAGAAGGGTAAAGAAGGTTAGGAAAGGGAAGGGATGGAACTTACCAAAAGGACTTAGATTTGAATTTAGCACATTGTTTAGCAGGAAACCAATCGAACAAGGACTAAAGATGATGACGATCGGGATTTAGTGTGAAACATGATACCCATAGCAAAATATTAAATGAATTTGAATTTACGTTGCCTGGAATTTAAGAGGTCAATGAGAGGAGCATTGAACAAATGTATTTGTTGATAACAAAATTACATTGTTACCTCAGCTGCATCAGAGATGAAACCATCAGATCAAGGAACAAGATAAAATTTGGAGCAATGCCCAGAACAATTAAGCACCTATTAGAGAAGTGGTGTCTTGCTAAGAAGCTGCACTGATTTTATTTGGATCTATACTCAAGTATAAAATTGCTCTATGTGCCCTCAATTAGTGATGAATTCTTTCAAACTTGTAAAAGATGTTAATTAATTCATTTTTCAGATTTATTATTAAACTATAATATAGATTTGGAAGAAGTAATTTGTGTGAATAAGACAAAACCTTATTTGGCATAAAGCTTCCAATTCGGGTTGTCAATATATTTAAACTATTTTCTAATCACTGGTAAAACTCAAGGACTGACACTTTATTATATATGCATCAAATATATTTATTCTGAACATAAATTACAATAAATTAAAATTACCAGAACATCTGCTATGATAAGATGGTCATAAAATGTGGAGGCATTTATATAGCACTGAACCATAGTGTGAAAATACTTTTAAATTATTAATAAAGATATAATGAAAAAAGGGAAAACAGGATAAAACTGGCAATTTATAATCTGTCCAGCTGTACCCACAACCTCCATCTGAAAGTAGAGGCTAACTGTATTCTGCTGTTCACATCTACCTAAACAACAGCGGAAATAGATTTTTCACAAAACTATCACATGCACCACTGACATTTATAAACAAGATGAGGATTGCCAGCCTGAAGTAATTTTCTTCTAATTCTGAGGCAGAATAAGCTTATTACAAGCAGTCAGCACTACTTGTAAAATCAATATCTAGGAATCAATCAAATGTAAAACAAAATCATTAATAAATCACTTACGTTCCATCCTCATTGCTTCTAAAAAATACAAGGAATGGGTCTGACTTCCCAAAGAAATCTTTTTTATCTAATTTGTTGGCACAAAACTGCATCATCACAACCTCCTGGGGAAGGGAAAAAGATCAGATGTGAAAGGAAGCAATCATAAAGGCACAAACCATGTTGATAAAACCATGTTGATATTGCTTGATCTGTGAAACTGCCAAAATTTAGTGATGGGTCAGTGGAAAAGTCAGGTGAAGGGCACGTGGAAAACACATGCAACAAATATCACCATGAGCAAACATATAAAAATACATCAAGTCATAAGTAAACAAATTATACATAATTGCTGAACACCCCAGCTTTTAGCTAAATACATAATTCTGTCAGTCAGTAACTTGAACAGTTAAAGTATCATATATTTGGCTAACAAATGAAGTGTGAAGAGAAATTCATTAATTTTACTTCTGAAATTAAACCAAGCTGCCACAGGATATTTTTCATGAATAACCATAAAGCATCAGAGTATCAAGACTTATTTTAGACAAAGCCATTTTTTAAAAAGAATAGAAAAGCAAATAACTAATAAATTTATACATCCAATTTAAAAGGAAACAGTCAAGGGGCTAAGATGGATCACACTGGAAGAGACCATGGGATTCTGACGTACAATTAATCTGGTACAGAACAAACAGAGTTTTTGGAGCAGCATTTTGAACATGATATCTAAGAACTGCCAGCACTGATTGTGCTATTTACTGCCTGAGGGTACAATTGCAGGTTCCTGTTTCATGAGTGGATTTCACCACCAAATCTAGCTCGTACTGATTAAAGCCTTCCCTGCACCATTTGATGAAGAAGTGCACAGTGGCCAGAATCAGTGGTGGAAGTCATTCCACAAGCTGTCCTAACCTGCTGGAAGAGATGGCAGAGTATGGGTTGAGAGGACAGCCAGACAATGTGGCACAGTCTTGGTAGATGAAATAAAGAGATGGAGAGAACACTTCAACCTAAAAAAGTGTCCCAAGAAGCCCTCCAGGCACATAATGAAACAGCACTGGCAGGAGCCAGAGAGGTGAATACCAGGGATCAATTGAGAGGCACACTTATCCAACAACAATCTCTAACCAGCAGGGCTGGAACCATACTTTTGAATGCCTCAGACCCCCACGTATATTCTACTGCATTGTCTTACCCCTACATCTCACAGATTGCACACATAGCTGGCTATTCTTATTTCCTACATGCTACTTCCCCCTCACCCCAAAATCACTTCTAGTTTACAGACAGTGTGAGCATCATCTCGAGCTTGCAAACATTCACCCTTCCCCTGGGCCTAGCACTCCCCTCGTGTCTTTCTCCTTTCATAGAGTCAAAAGCTCTCACCTGGCTACGAGGAGGCAGCCAAGCAGCAAAAGAGCAAATGACAAGGACTTGCACAATGTCTGCACCATATCTTTAGCTGATACTCGTAGCTGTCAGCTCAAATACCAACAAATAAGCCAAGAGGGGAATATGCAAATGTAGAGTTAGCAAGCACATAGACAAACGTGGCCAGTAGGAGTAAGGGAAACCTGAAGTGTCGGTGCCCCAGAGGGCAAGGTCACACATTTTTCCACTGTGGATGACTCAAAGTATGGGACAGCCAACAAGGTCAATGCAGACATCATTAAATACTTGGTTCAGTGTGCATTAATAGGCCTGCCTGAAAGCATGCATAAAACATCAAGGAACATGGGGAAGTCAGTCTCCATTTATGCACATGGGTTTGCAAGCAGCTTATCCTTTCCAGAATGGGAGCAGTGGTCAGCTCTAGTCAGCACCTGAAGACTCAGCAGTGTGGTGTCTGATAACTGCTATGTCAGCTTCCTTTCTGTCAGAGTGCTGTACGTGGCTTACGTGGGTCTGCAGAGCTGTGTTCAGAGCAGTCCAACATCCATTATTCAGTGAATGATGAAGGCGCAGCCCCAAGGGTAAAGCAGCACTCCATGGGGCATTGTTCCCTCTCCAGAGGCGGCGTTCATGATCCCACGACTGCTAGTGCACAAGTGCCCCCACTATTGCTCATGGATGAGGAATGTGGATTCTGTTTGTTGAAACTGCATGGTATCTGACTGGCTGGCCAGAAACAGTCTCTTTGTATAACATGCTTCCAGGGCAACCTAAGCAGCTGAGGCATTACTCCACAGTCAATGATGCATTGCATTATACCCAAGTAGCTACTCCTTAGTTTCAAATACAAAGCGCTCAGTCAGTGGTGACATGAATGAGTCACAACTACTAAAATAGAAACAAAAAAATATTGGAAATACCCATAAAGTCAGGCAGCATCTGTGGATGGAGAAATACAGTTAATGTTTCAGTTCAGTGACCTATTATCAGACAGTGAGCATCATTGACATGAAATGTCAACTCTGTTTCTCTCTCCACAGTCCTGCACTTCCTGCTGAATATTTCCAACAGCTCCTGTTTTATTTCCAATTTCCAACATCTGCAGTGATTTGAATCTCACAGTTCCAACACTTGCTTTCTTTGATCTCTTCTTGGTTTTCATTAATCTTCTTCTAAAGATTCTTCTAAATATCTTCTATATAGAGAGAGGCTTTGAGGAAGGAGAAGCAGAGTACAGGGTATGAAAGTAGAAAGGTGGAAGGGCTAAAATGCATTTACATAAATGCAAGTATCAGGAATAAGGGAGATGAACTGAGAGCTTGGATAAATACATGGAACTATTATATTGTGGCTCTTGCAGAGACTTGGCTGTCACCAGGGTAGGAATGGATACTGAATATTCCTGGATTTCAGTGTTTTAAAAAGGGATGTGGGGGGGGGGGGGGAGGAGGGGAAGAAGAGGAGTGGGGTGGCATTCCTGGTCATGAATACT
>JARFYF010000051.1:31070277-31081308 GCA_030265395.1 Rhina ancylostomus | reverse complement strand
TCATGCATCAAAAGGTGATTAGTATAATATTTGAAAATTGTCTCACCAGCAGTTATACACCAAACAACCAAACACTCAACTCCCCAAATCACTGGGAAACATCTCACTTCACCTTGGAAAATTCTTTGCTCCTCTCGATGGAGTAAGAACTGAAAGAAACAGGAACTTCTGAGCTGTGCTCCTGAGGAATCTGACCACGACATGGGAAAAGAAATTTATTATTTTATTAACCCATGTGAATCATACCATAATTGTTACTCTGTGTGTGGATCTGTATCGAAATAAAACTGTGACCACTAAATTGAACCAAGTCTGATTTACCACAAACCAGCAGTTCCAGAAGATTTGATAAATGCAGTAATCATTGGCCCAGCTTCTTCCCGTAAGCCATAGTCAAATCAATTCATCTTTTTTGACATTAGATTTCATTTATTTAATGTGCTGTTTTCCTTCCCTTAGCCTGAGATTTTTCAGCGCTGTGTTCCATCATTCCCTGTGGACAATCAAATCATTCTGCTTCCAGGCTTCTTGGGGTTCTCCCAGTGCCACTTTATAACTGAACTGAAGCAGGCCAATTGGATTATTCAAGTTAAGGGTAGTAGCTCACTCTGTACCTTTCTTCCCTTCTCCTGAAAACTGTTAGCCAGTGTCTGCACACCACTCTCCCATCACATGGCACTGGTTATGATATAAAAGGTATAAAGTAAATTTAATTCGCCAGTAGTTTTGCTTTAACAGACGGGAAGTGCTCTGAGTAATTAATCAACATAATATCAGCTGCATAGACCAAAAGTTCTTTAAATTGTCTTTTAATCTAACTAAGGCTGTTATATTGCAAACTATAATACCAACATAGCACTGGGTTGCATTCCATCTGTGTTTTCTGACAGCTGATACATGTACTGATACTGATGTGCTGATACAGAGCCATTGAGTTGTATACCACAAAAATGTGCCCTTCAGCCCACCACATCCATGCTGATCTTTTTATCCATCTACACAAATCCCATTTCCCACATTAAGTCTGTACGCTTCTGTGCCTTGCCTACTTAAGTGTATAAATGCCTCTTAAACATAGTGGTTGTATCTGATTCTGCCACTACCTCTGACAGCACATTCTAGATATCAACCACCAGGATCGATGCAGGGTGTCGACCTGAAATGTCAACTATCCCTTTTCCTCCACAGATGCTGCCTGACCTGATGAGCTCCTCCAGTTTGCCTTGTTTGCCTCTTGTGTCTCCCCATCAACCGCTTTGTGTGTGAAAACAAAACCTTTCTCCTCAAATCCCCTTTAAACTCCTTTCTCTCCTTTCTCTTTTTTTTGATACCCTACCTAAAGGAAAAAGATTTTGATCATCTACCCAATGAAAGTTGAAGATCGAAGTTGAGTTTATTGTCCTCTGCATAAGTACACGTATGCACCGGTGCAATGAAGGCAGCATATCACAAGCACAGAACATCAGATACGACACATTTACAAGAAACTTAAGCATAAATTATACAAGAAGTTACCCAGGCCTCTTAAAATTTCATATACCTCTATCAGGTGACCCCTCAGCTTCCTTTGCTTCAGGGAAAATAAGCATAACCAGTCCAATCTTTGCCGAGAACTCAAGATCTCCAGTCCAGGCGGCATCCTAGTGAACCTCCTCAGCAATCTCTGCAGCACAGCCACATCCTTCCTAAAATGTGGTGACCAGCATATTGCAAGTGCCAGCTAACCAGTGTTTTGAAAAGTTCAACGTAACATCCCAATTCTAATGTTCCATGCCCCAACCTATGGTAGGAAGCATGCAATATGCCTCCTTCACCATATGATCTGCCATGTTGCCACTTACAGGGAATGATGGACTTGAACCCCAAGGTCCCTCCGTTCATAAACACTCCTTAGCGCCCTACCACTTATTGTACGTGTTCTACCTCTATTTGACTTCCAAAATGCATCACCTCGCACTCGTCAGAATTAAATTCCATCTGCCAATGCTCCAACTTTCCTTCTGATCTATATCCTGTCATAGCCTTAGACAACACTCCTCACTATCCATGACGCCACCAACATTCATGATTACTAAGTATGTGTTTGACACATCCCCTATCCATAACACATCCAAGTATTAATATATATCATAAACTACAGGGGTCCCAGTACAGATCCCTGCAGTACACCACTGGTCATAGACTTATAATCAGAGAAGCATCTTTCCACCACTCCAGTCTTCCTCCTATCACCAAATTAATTTTGGATCCAATTAACCAGCTCAACTTGGATCCCATGTGCCTCTACCTTCCAGACCAGCCTACCATGTGAGATCTTATCAAATGCCTTACTAAAGCCCAAACGAACAAAGTCTACCACTTTCCTTCGGCAATCTTTGTAGTTACCTCCTCAAAAAACTCAATCAAATTACTGAGGCGGGATTGCCTCCACACAAAGCCATGCTATCCCTGATTAGCCCACCTTTCCAAATGTACAGAAACCCTATCCCCCTTTGGATTTTCTCAAATAATTTCCCTACCACTGATATAGGCTCACTGGCTTATAGAGCCCAAAGAAAGGGAAATGAAAGACTGGATTGAAAAAAAAGGCATAGAAAAAATTTAAAAAGGAACAGTATTCTTTAAATATAATTCTCAAACAACTAATGCCAGAAGGAATTTTCAGTGCTGGAAAGCTGAAATGGCACAAAATAGCTCTTAGCACACCATTTAAAAAGCATACAAATGTAAGAAATTGATGCAGAGTAGGCCACTCATGTCTGTTATGCTATGTGACAACCATGGCTCATCTTTTACCTTGCAACACTTTCCTGCAATAATACTATATGCTTTGATTCCCTTAATATCTGAAAATTTATTGATACTCATCTTAAATTTACTTACTATTGAGCCTCCTAAAATTTTACGCTCATGTGTACAGAATTCCAAAAATTCATTACCCTCTGGGTGAAGAACTTTTTTTTCATCTTAGTCCTAGTCCTAAATAGCCAACCCCAAATGTTGAGTCACACCCCTGATTCCAAGCATCCCAACCAGGGGTAACATCATCCCAGCATCTACCCTCTCCAGCCACACCAATACATTTCATAGGTTTCATTCAATGAGGTCACCTCCCATCTTCTAAAACCTGGTGAGGAGAGGCCCAAAAAACAAAGTGCTGAAGAAACTCAATGGGTCAGGCAGCAGTTGTGGAGGCAAAGGCATTGTCGACAGCTGGGGTCATGACCCTGGAAGACGTCATCCAACATATCCACCGTCTCCACAGTGACGTCCTTCGAAACTCTAAACTGCAGGTCATCAGATCCTGGGGATTTAGTGGCTTTCAGGTCAAGATTATTAGATTCGAAATTAGAATCATGGAAGTCATAGAATTGTACAGCAAAGATACAGATCATGTGGCCCAACTTGCCCATGCCAACCAGTGGGCAGCCTTCCATATTAACTCCATCACCCAGCATTTGGCTTATACCCTTTTATGCTGAAACAATTCAAGTGCTCATCTGGACACTTCTTAAATGTTGTCAGCAACCCAGCTTCAACCATGCTCTCAGGCAGTGCATTCCAGGTACTTATCACTCTCTGGGTGAAAGTCCCCCTCATATCCCCTGAAAATCTCTTCCCTCTTATCCTAAATCTATGTCCTCTAGCTTTATCTACCTCTTATTAGTTCCTTATAACGGTCATATGCTTCCTTTATTCTCTTTATCCAACCCTCAAATATGCACAGACATCCAGGGTTCCCTATATTTGTTCCCATTGGCTTTTACCCTTATGGGAACATGTTGGCCTTGAACTCCTGTTGTTTCTGATTTGAATGCTTCCCACCGAGCAACTGTAGATGTATCTGCAAGTAAATGCTCCCAATCTACCTTTGCTAAGGCCTCACCTATGTTAATGAAATTGGCCTTATTCCAATTTAGCATCTTAATAACTGATCCATCTCTATCTTTCTCCACAACCACTTTAAAATAAATGGAGTCAAGGAATGAATCAATAAGTAATCAAGTTTTTTTTTAATTTTCCCCTTAGAATCTTGTATGTTTCAGTAAGATCCCCATTTTTACAAAGCATCTCAGCTATAACTGATGGAGGTTCATGCTAACGACATGATCATCCCACCCTATGTTTTGACAGCAGAATCTGCTCATTAAGTCTCCAGTGATCTGCTGTCAAAATAAATCAAATGGTGCTGCATGTACAAATCACTTTTGCATCCTGGATTCTTCCTTATTATGGACCTTCCCTCGCCCAAAAATGGAGAAACTCGAGTATTTAGTGATTATTCGTATGAAACTGCAGTGTACTATTAAGCTTTATGAAACTGTGGCATTGCACCACTCCCAAAAGCACACTGACAACATTGTGCCACAAATTCAACAATCCACGACATAAAATTCACAAGAGTAAATTCACCACGACATAAAATTCACAAGAACAAATTCACCCCGCACTCCCAATGGGAGCCAAAGCACAACAGTACAGGTTACAGATGAGATTACAACTCTAAACTGTCAATTCTCTGAACTGCGCATTCTCTCCAAACAGTTTCCCCAGCAGGAGCACACGATCATTGAGTGTATCGAGAAATGTTTTCCTCACTTGGAACCTTCTTGGAATATGTCAGATTTGCAAAACATTTCAGACAGCAACTTGCTGAGTGAGATTTATGTTTAACTCCATGCATCTTCCCCTCGCCTGAAGCTGCACGTGAATAATAGTGAAGGCCATTCAGCTCTCCGATTATCTTAACAACAGAATAATTAATTTGCGTGGTTACTTTATTTACATAATTTTATCAGAATATTTTAAAAATTCACAGAGTTCAAATGAAAACATTTTCATCCTTGCCCAGGAATGCACCCCAGCCCCTGTGGCACCCTCCAGTACCGGGAGGCCACCAGAGAGCCAGGAGACACCATGTGCTCCATCTCCAGGGACACCAGGGCACCAACATATTCTCGAAAGAGGGGAGACAGGTGGGTTGGGCAGAACCCTGAACAGCCCACTGCCTGGACTTGTGAACGGCCTCCTTGGCCAGGTCCAGGAGCTGACCAACAAGGAAGCCCCCTGACAGTCTTACCTCCCTCTGACTCAATGGAAGAGCAAGCACGTGTGTTACTTTGCTTTAATTTTTTAAAATTATTTGTTAGTATTTCAACGATCTTTGAAATAAATTCATTTTTTGACAATTTAAATCTAGTTGAATACTTTTTAAACATCTCCATCATTTAAACACCTTTGAAAGCCTGTCAGCTGTCTATGGCTATCAAGGAGTTCATAGATTATGACACCTGAGATTGGCTTGTCACTCAGGGCCCAGTCTGTCTTGCTTTACACTTGTAGTGACTTCCTTCAGTGAGTTATTTCTCCATCGCTGGGCTCAAAGGTGAGTGTAGCTGCAGAGCAAACTGGCTAGATATACCAGCATTCAAGTATCAACATTGTCCTAACCAGCCCTTTGAATCCAGGGAAAGTATGCATGGTTTTTAGAGATCACGAGTAGCAAACCCAGGCAGTGAGCAGGCTCCAGGTTGATCCCGCCCGATAAATATAGAAGAGCATGCAAGTTTTTGCTGTGGATTGAAATATCAGACTTGTAGTAACATTCAAACGAGTGAAGAATAATGGATAGCAAACAAAGCACAACAATTAAAACCAACACCAATAATTTAGCCAAATGCTTTACTATTTTCAGGTAACAAACAACAACCTGCACAGTCTCACAGGATTCCGAAGCTCTCCAAGCAATAGATGGAAGGGAATTGGGCATGACCCAAAATGCAAGTGTTTGTGAAGATTTTCAGATATGATGGAGTACCGCAGATGTCGAGGGACTGCAGGGTAAAATAGAGTTAGAAGATGACAACTCTTACAAACTCTCACACACAGCCATTTCTTCTCAGAGGCACATGTCCCAATGCATCAGCCAGGAAAAATACAATCTAGCCCAAGGAGTGCAATTTAAAAGCACCAGTCTACAAAGTTACACCCACATTACAAATCCAAATTCTAAGACTCTAGAGGTATCCTTTAAATGCTGACTTCTTATCAGCACCAAATGCCGGACTCATTTGCACAGACAAACCAATGCGTGCCTTGTTCCTTGTCGGAATCATAGGAAACTGGAGTGACAGTCACCTGTATACAATGTCTTGAGTAATGATCTCAATAAAGTCTTCAGAAAGTTGACAAAGTGGTGAATGAAAGGCAGAACTTCAGAAATTCTCTGATCAATTTCCCTTTCTTAGTGTCCATTGGATGGTCACTTTCCTCCCTCATCCCCACATTAGCTGACCTTGCTAATAGTTTCCTCTCTCATTCAAATCACCTCTTAAATAAATCCTCAAAGCGCTCCTTCTTTGCAAACTATCAACCATCTTCACCTCTCCTCCTTCCCTTTCCAAAGGTGGAACAAGTTCGCAACTCCATCTCCATTTTCCCTGGAACAAAGCACTTTAATCCCTCCCATCAGGCCACAATGCCAAAAATGAGAGAACTCATGACTGACATACCTTCCTTCTCAACCCCCTGTACACCCTTTGTTAACTACAATACTGCTTTCTCCACTGTTGTCCAGCTGGGTGGGACCACACTCAAATGGTCCTATTCTTACTTATTCAGTTTTGAGCACAGAGTCACAAGAAAGGACTTCTGTTCCTGCACCCATTCCATTCCCCTGGTCAAACACAAAGATCTGCCCTTGACCACCTTCTACATTCTGTGCTGTATGCAAACGAGAAATACAGCCTCAGTTTCCACATGCTGACCTCCACTGACACCCAGATTTACCTTAGCACAGCCTTTCTTAATTCCTGCAATATTTCTACTTTGTCAAATCATTTGTCCAAAATTCAAAACTGGATGAGCAGGAATTTCCTACAACTGAACACTGGGGAAACTGAGGTCAATCAGAAAATGAACAACACTTTCCTTCTTAACCATTGATTCTATCCTGCTCCCTGGTAACTATCTGAAACTGAAGCAAACTATTCACAACATTAGCGTTATATCTGTTGCCAAGATGAGTAGAACCCTTCATATTCATGCCATCACTAAGTGCAAACACACCTTGCTCTGTAACATTGCCCATTTCCACTCCTGCGCTTCTGGTGCTGAAATCTTCATCTATGCCTTCACTATCTTTAGCTTTCCTTGATTTTTGCCAAAGCACTCCTGGCTAGCCCCCCTCATGCCATTTTCTACAAACTGGATATCATTCAAAATTTTGCAGCATTTGTCCCAAGTTCATCCATCATCCAGATCGTCAATGAACTATACTGGTTCACAGGGCAGCATTTTCTCATTTTACACTTCTTTATTCTCGAATTACTCTCATTTCTCTGTAGTTTCCTCTGTTCTATGATCCCAAAGATATCTGTGCTCTTCTAATTCTAGCCTCTTGCTCATCTCTGAATTTAAGGAGTCCACCATTTATGGTGATTCTTCTGGGACCACGGCTCTAAGCTCCAGAAATCCTTCAGTGACCCTCCACTATCCTCTAGTTCTTTATCAGCCTTTAAGAGTACAAGAAGCAGGAGCAGGTCAAGATCAATCGCTCCCTCAAGTCTGGTTCACCATTCAATAAGATCAGGGCTGATCCAATCTTAGCCTCATCACCCGTTTCCTGATCTCTCCTCACACCAGTCAACCTTTGTTTCAAGCTCTTCGTCAACTCCTCCAATATGTCATGTGGTTCAATGTCAGTATTTTGTTTCATAACATTCATGTAATATGCCTCAGGACGTTATTGCTACATTTAAAGATGTTGTATAAATCAAAGAGGATGTTGCTGTAAAGATTGTCACCTATGATGTCTTCTGATCAGACAACCAACCTCGCAGCATTTGATGAAGACAATGGAGGAGTTGTAAAATCAGGAGTCATTGATATAAGTTTATAAAACTGACAGGACAAATAAATGACTGCATGGATTGTGAATGAAGTTTTAGATAAACTAGACACAGTCGTGGGGATTTAAAACAAAGCCATTAAAAATGCACTGACTGACATTAAGATGGGTAGGGATGGAAATGTGTTACTTTAGTCCTCGAATAACAAAACTCAATGCACAAGGAAGCAACAGTGTTTTCCTTGGTAAATAAGCCAAATCTGATGATGAATGGCCAATTCAATTACAATGCAAGTATAGAAGCCTGCAGGCTGAGATTGACAAATGAAAAGCTGGCTGTAACTGAATCTTTGCACCTACCCTCTACACCAACCCCCATGGCAAACTTCACTGAACTGGAAAACAGGCCAGCAATAAACCTCCAACAAAACAGAGTTAAATCTGTGACCCGTGCCCATATCTTCCAAGGCTCAGTACCCAACAAAATGAAACTAAAATTGCAAATATTTTGCTGTCAATATCCTTGCCTCAATTCCATATTTTACTGAATGAGTAAAAATGTTATTTAGAATGTCATTTAATCTGCCGTAAATCCCCTTTGGCCAAGGGTGGTGCGGGTGTTAAAAAAACTCATTAATTACACATATAACTAGCAATGATTTATGCAGCTAAGAGTCAGGTAAGGAATTCTGAGAGCATAAAATTCATAAGCCATGAAAAGTCATACACTGATATTGTTCCCCTTCTGTCTCTAATAATTGTCCATCGACAGTCATGATTGAACATCTGAAAGCCTTTGATCTTCTAACTTTGAAGGACAATGTATCCTTTTATCTAAGTAAAAATGGAGTACCCAGAACTTTATAGATCGATTTACATTCAGAGCACCAAATTAGATAATCCTTGCAGGCAATACCAATGAGATAATGAAGACATGAAAGATGCAATCGCACAATCAACAATAAAGGGAAAAAAAACTACATATTGTCGGGTTTGTAATTTAGGAATTTGTCAGTAGAACCATGAACCCTTGTTAAGAGTTTTCTCTTATCCTTCTGGTTTTTTTTTCACTTCATCAGTGGACTCGCTTTTTGATTTTTGTGCGACTTTGATACTACCTTTTAAGTCTTTTTTTGGGTGTAAACAGTACAGGTCCTTTAGCCTTGGAGAACTGCTTAGTAATCAAGACAAGTAAGATTGTGGGGAAGAGACAGGGAAGCAATGAACACCTGAGGACTGGAAGAAAGGAATAAGTGAAAGAATGGGGGAAGAGTAGGGAGAGAGAAAAAGGGAAAGATCCAGATAAACAGGGACAGGGAACAAGGTGCAGAAGGACAGAGTGGAGTTTGGCAATCCTGAAATACATCTCCGTTCCAGGTAAGGCCAGTAATTCATGCCATTGCTATTTTTTCGGCAAATTCAGTGAACCAGGTGCAATCCTGACCTTGGGCACTGGCCGTACAGAACGTGCACATTCTCTCCATTACCACCCTCATCCTGCATGAGCTGGTAAATTAACTGGCCACTATAAATCACCACTTAGTGCAAGTTAATGGCAAAAAGAATGAAAGGGAAGTAGATGGCTGTATGTGGGAGACAGCAAGTTGCAGGGGTGCAGGGAAATGAGGAGGAATGGGACTCCCTTGACTGCTCCCCTGGGAACCGGTATGGCTTTGATGAACTGAATGGCCTCAGATACAAGATATTTGAGGATGAAAACCAAGCACGTCAGATTGAATGTCATATATGCAACACTTAAATAATAATTGTACCCCACTTCAACAGACTTTAGTCCATTCAGTAAGGAAGTTCACGATCTAGCACACATGCAATTGTTTTTAATGTCACTGCAGATGCTCCTGATCTATACTAATAAATATTAATTCCCACAATCAGATCCTCAATTTAATGCTGCCAAATATGAAAATCTGGATAAGTAGGTTTTGTAGGATGGGCAGTGGTGTAAAAGTGTCATGTTTCCAAATATTTTATTTTGACCTGAGTGTTTGATCCGTGGACTATGCCTTGGCATTAGCTTTCATCAACCGCACACAAGTACATTTGTCAATCCTACATTCGCAGCAGGAAATCATGATCAAAAAGAGCACGAGCTGGAGGGTTTGAGTCTCTGTATCACAGCATTAAGTCTGACCTCTTCAAGTGCAACACCCTCCTGAAATGATTCTTCAAAGCTCCAAATATGCGCTTTGAAATTAAAGTCCATGAAAGACTTAACATACAGTTAAACCTAGATTTGTTGAATAAAATCACACACAATAAATAACCATTTCAGAAATTACTCCTTCTCACACAGTTTCTTTTCACCTGTTATCATCCACCTCTGCGCACTCAGAGCCCTGCCCCACATACTGACTGCACAGCAGGCAGTCTCAGCCACCAAAGTCTCATGTTCTGAAATTCATTTCTGACTGCCACAACCCCCTCCTTAAAACACATGGCTTTTACCAAAATATCATCCCACACTCATTTGCCCCTCCACTGTCACCACTTAATGTGTCCCTTTTCTTCGAGACATCCACTTTCCTAATGCCTCATTCAAGCACCTTTGACAATTGGAAGCCAGTACATAAACAGTTGTCAGAACACTTCACCATCAAAATTATATTTTGCAATGCTTCATATAAAAATTATCCAATTCATCTGTACAAATTTCATTCAAAGTGCCATAAATTCTAAACACAAGTGGCATTATATTTTATCATTTATTGCCATTGTGTTTTGTGAAGTATAGAAAAAGAGGAGCAAGAAAAGGCCATTTGCCCCTTGGAGCCTGCACTGCCATTCTTTACAATCATGGCTTATTCTCTATCACAATACCATAGTTCCCCTTGCTCCCCATACTCCACTTTGCCTTTTGTGTCAGAAATGTATCCATTTCCTTCTAAAATATATTCAGGACTTGTCCTCCATACACTTCTGTGGTTTTGAATTCCAAAGGTTCATCACCCTGTTATCATGTACCAGCAACAGCAGAAACATACTGAGACATGTACTAGTGTTAAAAACTATTTTATTAATAACTACTTGTAATAATAAGTAAAGTAAAAACATTAGATATTAAGCATTAACCCCAAAACTAAACTCAAAGAGTGTGTGTGTGTGTGTGTGTGTGTGTGTGTGTGTGTGTGTGTGTGTGTGTGTGTGTGTGTGTGTGTGTGTGT
>JARFYF010000051.1:31041039-31054373 GCA_030265395.1 Rhina ancylostomus | reverse complement strand
AGCATGGAATCCATGTGCTGTACAACAAGGCATCTAAGGGGCCAAATCAAGGGCCAGTACTCAGAACCATGACAGCATGCTGTAGACTGAATTGAAAGATCCTGACAAATTAGTAAATTGGTTTATTATTGTCACATGTACTGAAGCACAGTGAAAAACTTCATTTTGCATGCCATCCATACAGATCATTTCATCACATCAGTGCATTGAGGCATTATAAGGGAAAAGCAAAAACAGGATACAGAATATAAAGTATTACACTTACTGAGAAAGTGCAGTGCAGGCAGGCAAAAAGGTGCAAACGGCTGTACAGTGGCCTATACATTGTCCAGTTAAAATCTAGGGAAGTAACACTGGCCTGGAATTTCCTCTATTTGCATTCCACAGAGGTGTGAAAATCCAAGCATGGATAAATTACATGGTTTAAAAGAAGCTTGTGCATATTCTGCATGCATAAATCTCACAACCAGCTGTCCTCTCTGTTTGTAGCCATACCTCATCTCATTCTCTCATTAACTCAAGCTACACAACTGGCCCACCACAACACCAGCTCCTAAATACAAATGCTTGTGCCTATTTGAGGTAATGCAGATAGATGATCCTGCACACTGGGCTCTGGCTAATGTCCAGCAATGGAGCACTGCTAAACAGCTGTTTAAGTGTCCAACTAGATGGGAACTTTTTCTTCCCCCACCATCTCTACCTCTGCAGTTTCACAATACTGTCTTCTATTCATGTGATGTCAGAGAACAGAGACAATACCTGCCCACCTTAAACTTCCTGTTGGAGTCTCTGTGTGTTTTTCAGGCACTATATGCTAAAATGATGGGTCATAGCATTTCATAGAGACATACAGCACAGAAACAGGCCTTTTGGCCCACAGAGTTCACACTGACCATTAACCACCCACTTACACCAATCCTATATGAACACCATCCGCCATACCCACGCCCCCCCCCCCGCTACCCCACCACTTGATTAATCTTTCAGCACCGTTCTTCTGTTCTGAGTATGATTGAAGAGGCATTCAGATCTATGAGTCCTTTTTCCCTTCCTCTTGTTAGACCTAAGATTTTGGGTAGGATATCAACCGCTGAGGATACTTGGCACAAAAAAAACCTCAGAGATATGGCAATCTATTGCCTTTGAAACAGACACATAATACTGATGCTGTCCACTAGAGTACACAGTGAACTACCACATGCACATTGCTCCAACATACTGCTTACAAGTATGAGCTTACACCATGTCACTGTGGAAGGAAAAAGTAAATATGATTATGAACAAGATGCGGGGGATTGGGGGAAGAGAGGGAAAGAGAACAAAATATATTGGTGTAAACTAGGAGAGCAGGTCAGAGAGGGATTGGTTGAATATTAGCATCTAGCTACACACGACATATAAAAGAGAAAAAATAATGTAAAGCTGAATACTAAAATACAAAATTTAATTTGTAGCATTTAAATTAAACCCCAGATTTGATTTCTATTGGCATTTATAGATGAGTGAATGCAGAAACATCCCCTTGCTTCTAATTAACAAAGATCAAGCTTATAACAAACAAAAATGAAATATTGTGGATGCTAATAATCTGGTTTACAAGAAAATGAGAAATTATGATTAGAAACTATCTTCCCACATGTGTTTATGATGTTATTTACACATGATAGCTGTAAAAAAAACACTCAGCAGTATGTACAATATAGATATGCTCACTGACAGCTAGATAACACAATAGGTTTGATGACTGCACAGCATAAAGGGGAAAGATTGATTCATTCGTTCATCAACTTTGAAGCTGAACAATAACATAAGAATTTTTTCTGATATACCTCTTGAATATACTGTGGAAATTCTAACAGGAAACATTAAATCAGTCTGCATAAACAATATTCAGTTCCATCATTCAATGGTAATTTGGTCAACTTTACCTGCCATTCTGTTGTATGGCCCCTAGTTCACTATTCATGAAAATAATACTTTTCTAAATTTATATATGAAGAAAAAAATCTAGCATCTCTGTCAAAGATTTTAATCCCTCCAATCCTCTTAAAATACTGATGCATTTTTAGAAAGTGGTTCTAAGTGCCGGAAAAAACAATTAGAAGATTGCAGAGATTATGATGTGCATTTTTGGCCAGATCTTACTATTCGATGGTCAAAAATTATATTTTTTTAAAAGACACCATTGCATTAAATTCCAGGACTTTTAATAAAGTTATTCACCCATAATTTCAGTTCTTGACTGAAAAAGAACTAACTTATTATGAACTAAACTATGATTTTTACTTTCATAATCTGTGTAGGTTGAATTGATGGATATATTTTCTAAACAAAAGAATATTTGTTAAAGTGTTTCAGATGAATAACTGCAAACTAAATTATAAATAAAATCACTATTGGCAGTGGGTACAAAAGTGGCTACACTTGCAGACTTCTGTCATAATTCCCATAGAAGAGCAGTGGTAGATCCAGAGATTAGTTTGGGCACTCATTTTATGAAGAGTTTCATGGAGCTTTAGAAGAAATGCAGCTTCCAACCACCCCTTAATGAGCCATTAGCACAAGGTGGGCTACCACCCAGATTTCGCATTTGCTGGCTGTCCAAAGGGGTCGCATTCATGAGCAATAAAAGGCATCTAAGTTCATATATGAGCCACATCTGGATGTCCCTGTCGGGATCATTATTGACCCATGGGAAACAGATTTGCTATTTTTAAAATTATCTAAATGTAGTTCCATTACAAAGGGGATTATTGAGGTCAGTGTATAATTCAGAATGCTGTGGAGGCAAGCCCTGCTCCAGAGGCTTGACTGTAAGAATCAATGCTCTGGTGCTGAACAGAAGGAGTGCTGCCACATCAAATGTAGTTGCCTTGAAATTAGTCTATGCTATTTTTCTGGCATCAAATGGTGTTAGCAACCTCCATAACATTGTCTCAAAGATCTTATAAAAAAAACTCTCCGCTTCTGCTTGTCGTATGATTGCTTTTGTTATGTTAATAGCCGAGAGATCCATTCTATTTAAATGGAAGGACCCTATACCCCCTACTACATTTCAATGGTTTTCTCAAACTATAACATGTTTAAACTTAGAAAAAATTAGGAGTGGTACTGTTCATCCTTTGCTTAAGTTTGAGGAATTTGTGCCCATTTATTCAATATTTCCATATGATATAAGCAGACCATTTTTGAATCACTTTCAATAACCTTTGAATACAGAGGAGCGGAGCTGACGACATAAGAATGTTTTTTAATCTAAGAAATATCAGCCCAGTTTTTATTTCTTTGAAGCTTTTTGTTTGCTTTTGTCTATTATATATTTTTTTGAATTGGGGATTTTATTTTCATATAATCAAATGTTTTTTCAATTTTTTTTTGCATTATGTACACAGCAAGAGAGCAGCAGGTCTAGATTACATATTTTACTCCTTGTGAGTATAAATATTAACTACTGTTACCCCGATCTCTTCGCATCATGTGTATAATTATTGTTATGTATATTAATTTGAAATTCAATAAAAAATTGAAGAAAAAGTTGCACTCACACCACATAGGTGCTAGGTACTAATCATATCCAACTCTGATATTTGAAGCATATTCCCTTGCTGTTGAATGGCATAATCATTGCCAAATCCACCCGGCAGCTTGGTATCCTTCACTGACCAGATATTTAAATGGCCACATAAAAAGGTACAACTACATGAGCAAGTCGGGGGCAAGATATCTTGCTGTGAGTGACTGAGCTCCAACTTTCCAAAGACTTTCCATCATCTACAAGGCATCTCAGTTACAGGGTGGAATAATCTCCACTGAACTGCAGTGATGTATCCCAAAGAGTAATTGAACCTAATCTCAAATGCCATTGGCTGTGCAGCTAAAATCAAATTTGGGACAACAAAGTACACATTTATTCATCTCCCACTACACAACTGTGACATAACACATGCAAAATCTTGGCTCCAAACAAATCCTATTCTATTCCCTATTATTCCAATTGTATACATTTTTAAACTATTGTACTTTCCATCTTGTTCACCAAATCTAACAATCCTAACTCCAAAGGAGACATAAGAGACTGCAATGTTATAATCTGAAGCAAAAAAAAAAGCAAACTGCTGGAGGAATGCAGTGGGTCAGGCAGCATCTGGGGTGGCAGGAAGATCTTGGTTGAAGGAGCAGGTGAAGTGTCTGCTGTACGTTGCTTGGAGTGATGGGAATGCACACTTTCTTCTGCTGAGTGACCTTGCAACTGGTGGTACCACATCTGATACTCTAATGGCTGCTTTGGTCAGCTGGTTTTCTGGCTCTATATTGATCATCGGAAAAGTGCAGCTTTGTGGCACGATTGCAGAATTTCCCAAGAGGCAGCAACTTCATCTCCGCTTATTCTTGGTTGGCAGCAGTCCCAGAAATCAAGATCCGTGGTTTAGCCAACCAAACGCTTCCTGTTCCCACTGTCATTTTTTTCTCCTCCTCCGCTTATTCTCCTTTGTGATTCACTTAGTATTTTCTACGAATCATCACCAACCAGAACGGATATTCCAATGTTAGTGCATGATACAGGTGGAGTTACACTTTGTGGCCTGGTGAAATACAATTGGAATAGGCAAAATAGAACATGATTGGACACTAAACTACGCCGTTACAGTGCTTAACACATGTCTGATTGTCAGAATAGCTGGACATCTGCAAACCAAGTTTGTGAGGGGGAAGATAAAAGGTTTTCCAGAAAATATTCAGTGAACAAAGACGCAGTTGGTCGAGGCTGTCCTCTGCAATTGAGCCTCAGCAGATGCGTTCATTACAGTCTTGAGGCAGTGTACTTCTGGAATCTTTGACCAAGTTTCTGAACCCATGTTTACCTGTGGTAACGCTTCCCACATGGAAGACCAAGGCAGATTAGGCTCTGAGTCAAAGGTAACCCCCACCCCTGCTGCTGCATCTGACTCAATGCAACTACAGAAGTCTCCCTGAAGAGGGGAAAAGCATTTCCAAGGCTTTAATTCTGCCAATTCTGCAAGCAACAAGATTCAAATGCTGCAGTACATTTCAAAATTGCAAGTCAATGCAAGGGGTTCTTAAAAGAACAACCATCCTTAAAATATGCAGCACATCCCACCTGCACAATCTTCTCACTACATCTGGCTGGTTCATGGCACGCTGAGACAAGTGAATCATTACTGAAAGGAGTGATCCGCAGAAAACCTCGCAAGATTTGTACTCTGAGCGCACAATGCAAATCTGGTGTTTGTTTATCCTGTCACATAGTTGTTGCAAACAACTCATGGATTATAGCTCCAGAGACAAGTTGAAAGCTGCAAGTCATGAAGTACCTATTTTCCCCACAAAAATGACCCCACCTGACCCTCACTAAATCTGTGGTGCTACGGTGCTCCATGGTTATTTTAGTTCTGTAGGAACAGAATGAAAATTAGAATTCCTTTGATATGCCTTTAACTACAGACTTAACAATAAAATTTGGAAGTCCCAAGGACAAGAAAAATTCTGGGAATAAAGCAGAACTGCTGAGAGGACTGTGGTGGGGTAGTTGGCCAAGGGTTGGTGGAGGATGGTGTGGATATTATTTGGTGGTTCAACCTATAGACAAGTTGAAAACAGTAAAAAAATATTGACCAAATAAAAAATGATTGAGAGAAATCAGCATCAGTTATTATATTGATTTTATATTCTGGCTTACAAGTGGTTATCCAGCTGTTAATTTGAAAGATTTCAATTGATGGCTGGTTCACAGTTGATAGGTTTTTCTGTCTCTCATCTGGTTTGTGAGATGGCCTTGCCAACCCGTCTACATTTCACACAGTAGTTATTAAATCACTCAAGTTAAATGTGACAGATAGTTTCGATGTGCAATGGACAATTTGTGCCTGCAATTCTGTGAAACATGACGTACGATTTTTTTTATGCACAACACAATTGCAATCTTGACACATCTTAATTACCAAGATATTTTCAGTTTATCTAATCTTCACTGCTTATTCTCTTATTGAACTTGAAGTCTTCAGTAACCACTTCCTTCCTTATCTGTTGAATATTGCTTTGTTGCATTTTAATTCCTTGTGGCATGTCTCTGCATCTGATTCAACACATGTACAGGTTTAATAACAATGACCAGAACTGAATACAAAACTGCATATGTAGATTGACTAGACAACATAACTTTTGCACATTAGTCAAAATTTAAAAACTGCAGATGCTGGAAATGTAAAATAAAAATTTAAAATGCTGGAATAACTCAGCAGCATCTATAGAGAGAGAAAAATCGATAACAATACAGGTAGACGACCTAGTCCATTCTGATCAAAATGGTCGAGCTTGGTTATCCAAAATTGTTAAATTCAATGTTAAGTCCAAGGACTAATGTATTCAATCAGAAAATGAGATGCTGTTTCTCAAGCCAACATTGGGCTTCATTGGAACAGTGTAAAAAGCCAAACACACAGGGGTCAAAATATGTGTAGAATGGAGAGTTGAAGTGATAAGTAACTGGAAAGTTAGGGTCACCCTTGAAGACGGAATGGAGTTGCTCTGCAAAGTGGTTACACAATTGAAGTTTGATTTTCCCATAGGAAAGGAGACAGCATCATGAACACCAAATGCAATATACTAAATTGGAAAAGGCAAGCAAATTGCTGCTTCACTTGAAAGGAGCATTTGTATCCCAAGATGGTAGAGAGAAGGGGAGTAGTAGAGATGGAAAAATGAACCCAATTAGCATTAAGGGATCAGTCCCTTTGAAATATCAGAAGGGGGTTGGAAGTGAAGAGGTGTCTGGCATTGGCAACACATGGTAGCAGCAGAAATTACAGTGGATAATCCATTGAACACAGAAGCTGAGGGTAAAGGGGAACACACTGTTTTTGCCAAAAGGAGATGGGGTGAGTGAAGTGCAATGAATGGAACAAACACAGTCAGGAGCCTAATTAACTACAGTGGAAAGGAAACAAAGGTTGACAAAAAATAAAACCATCTCAAATGTGTGGTATGGAAGGTGTCATGATCATGAGTTGGAGAAACAGAGAGAATGGAAATGAGTCCTCACAGGAAGCAAGTGGTACAGTCAAGATAGGAGCCCATGGACTTGTAATGGATTGGTCACAAACATCTGACTTTCAGATCATCCAACTCCCACATCGTAATACACAGGTGCAAAGATCATAAGTATGTTGACCCACACACTGCAGTTAGTGTTTCTCTGCAGAATCACCAGCTGAAGAGCAGCATGATCCAACCTGCTAATATTAATTTCTGAAGGATTTGAGAAAAGATTAGCAGGGAACCTTAACACTTCCCAGAGCATGCAGTCTAGCTGGTACACAACCTGTTAGGGAAGAAGTTGGGCCCGAAAAGAAATCTTCATAGATAAGTATCAGCAGTAAATTAAACCAGTACTTTACAAAGTCTGTACAAAGAAAGATAAATTAAGGGTTACACTAAGAGGGTAGAGAGACTTAAGGAAAATAGTAGATTATGAAGGCGTTCTAAAATGATTAGTGTTACTGAAAGTTGATGAGTCATCTCGTCCCAATGCTTACTCGCTTGCTGAAATAACCAAAAGGTAGAAACAGCTGAAGCATTAGTCACAATGAATCCTTGCTGAAAATTTGGATAATATTAGCAAACTCCTTGATCCCGAGGCATTATTTCCATTTATAGAAACACTAATTATCTGCCCAAGTGTGGAATGTTCAGAGACAACTATGTTCACTTTTGTCACAAGTAGCCATGAATCAGTGCAGAGGACCTCTCACGCAGCAAGGAGGAGGAGGAGGATTCTGATCAGGACATCAATTGGTGCCAGTGATGGAGCTGAGCAAAATAAACAAATTTGGTCCAAAGGACAAAGATTTAAAAATCTGTCAATATATAGAATGGATCAAAAATGCCTTAAAACATGCAACTTTTCTTTTACCCTGGCAAGATCAGTGCTTGAAATGTAAAGTTGTACGCAAAACAGCCCAGTCTGTTTCCCATTTAAAAATGCTTGTCTGGTTCTGGATGGAAGATTTTGCAATGATTACTTGTCAATGGAGCACAGACTAGGCTGTACTCATCCAATCTCCACTTCATGCTGTACTATATCTCATCTACACCCTTTTCCAAAAACCAGTGGAGACTCATATTGGCCACAGTGTCCAACTAAATGAGAATAAATGTGCAGAAAAATACATGCTGTTTAACCATCTGAACATATTTTATGCCAACTTTTCAATCTCAAGAGTTACATCAAATTTAAACATTTCTCACCGTTAACCAAAATACTACTGTTCCAAGTTAATCACACCCATTTTATCTGACACACAAAATTAAGGGTGCCCAGATCAGCTTGAGACGAGGCCTCAAAACTTTGACATTCAATCACACACAAGGATCAAGTTAGGAAAGGCCTTATAAGCACAACTATACATAATGGCCATTCCATCAGCATCTCCCAATCTGGAGAGTGAGAACCATGGATAAAGAATGCTGGGCCTGAGTGGAACTTCCAGAATTGGTGGTGCACACCCAATCACACTTACTGATCACATTTAAGATAAGTTCCTTTATGCAGCAGATAAAAATATTCTCCACTGTGAAAGAATTTCCAGGCCTATGTATTTCAACATCATGTGTCAAAGCTGACCATCTATTCGCTCTTTACATGGGGCACGATTGAAAGACCTCATAAATAAACTGCATCCTTTTTCCACAATATAGACAATCTTTCACTTACACCAGGGGTTTTTCCAGCCTGCTTCCCTGCGAACCCACAATCTCTCCCAACGTGCAGAATGCTTGACCCAGGAAGTCCTGAAATTGATTTTTTAAAAATTCAGAACAAGTGCAATTTAAAACATTCATGATACAACAATCAATTATAATTGTGGAATGAGAAATCAATTCAGTTTTTTCTGTGGAGAAGTGCCCCAATATTTAAAAAAAGTACTTAGAATTTTGCTCAGCATGTCTTCATCTCTCAGCACAACACTGACCAACAGGATGGCAAGAGATGCAGAAATTACATTATTCACTGCAGAGATTTTCTTCTCACCCCCACTCTTTGACTGCCATTACAATGGAATATTAAAAAATCTAAGAAATTCAAACGTAGGTTTGTCATAAAATTCAGATTTAATCAATTCAGAAGTTTATTTAAACATGTTAAATTAATCACTAAGTATTAAAAAATGCTTACAGTGAGTAATCTAACCAGTGGTCCTGTATGGATTACTGTATGACCACTCAAGAAATGGTTCAAACAACTGCCTGGCAATGCTCCTCCTCCAGAACTCAACAGTAGAGATGAATGATCAGAGGTATACCTTGAATCCCCTGAAACCAGCACACAATGACACTTTCCAAATACAAGGGGGAAGATGGAAGGAATATGTACCCAAATTTACAGGCGCTAAAATCATTAAATAAAATCCATAGATTCTGCAGTGTAAATGAAGGGCAAATAAATAAAGGGAGATGATACTTCTACTTCCATCAAAATCATACTTACTGATAAAATATTTTTGTAAGTAAAAAGGCAAATGTAGTTTTTTTTAGAATATTAGTCACTCAAGAATAGGGAGAAAAGTATGGAGGACAACTTTGTTAGAGAATTCAGGGAGCGGGCACAGGAATTTCAGGAAGTGCTAAAGACCCTGACCCACACTCAATGATTCACACTCAACAGCTTCTTCCCTTCTGCCATCAGATTTCGGAATGGTCAAGCACTACCTCATTAGTCCTTTTTATGGGCACAGTTTAGTTTAGTAATGATTAATGCCTTTGTGCTGTACTACTGCTGCAACACGTCATACAAGTCAGTGATAATAAATCTGATTCTGAACACAGGAACCCTAATATACATGTCCAGGGATCCCTGAAAGCAGCAGCACAGGAAGACAAGTCGGTTAAGGCAGCAGACGTCACATCATCACGTTATAGGAAGAATGTGATTGCACCAGAAAGGATACAAAGGAGATTCACCAGGACATTGCTTGGGATGGAACATTTCAGCCATTCAGATAGTGA
This sequence comes from Rhina ancylostomus, assembly GCA_030265395.1. Lineage (NCBI taxonomy): Eukaryota > Metazoa > Chordata > Chondrichthyes > Rhinopristiformes > Rhinidae > Rhina > Rhina ancylostomus. The sequence goes on along the minus strand of JARFYF010000051.1, from coordinate 31,044,347 downwards.
GAAACATTACCCCCTAGCAGTGGTGTCTATAACCAAAGGGCATAGATTTAAGGCTAGTGGTAGGAGATAGATGGGATTTAAGGAATAATTTTTTCCATACAGTGTTTTAGAAATCTAGAATACACTCTGAGGGAGTGGCAGAGGCAGGTACTCTCCCAACATTAAGCATCTAGAAGAGCACTGACACAGAAGCCTATAGGCCAAGTACTGCAACGTGGAATCACTACAGATAGATAGATGGCTGGTATTGACACTATGAGCTGAAGGGCCTTGTCTTCTGCATTGTATGACTAGTATTAATCAACAAGCATTATCACTTGGTGATAACTGCCAGCAGAAATTCTCCAAATAAATAACCAATGTAAACCAAAACATGGTATTTGGTTTCTCTTTTCCTGTCACCTAACCTTCTACCATACCAGTTTTAAGTAGGCTTGGCAAAATTCAATGCTTTGTTTTGAGTTTACTTCAGTTTGCATCAATTTGAATTTGTAGCATTGGCCAAAATTAAGGGTGTGAAGCAGGTACTGACTGTATACCATAATATTCTGTCAAGCAGCTAAATGAATGCTAAAAAGTATGCACAAACTAATATATCTTTCTTCAAATCATGGTATTCATTTGGCAGTTACCTTACACTTGTGGAAAATACAAATAAGATCTCTCAAGCTAACTGCTCCATTTTAAGTGGTTTATTTAATAGTAAATTAGTGAATTCCAATTATAAATCAAAATACTTTATCAACTGAGCAGGAGGTAAAAAAACAAATCAATATTTACCGACAGAGTTTGTATGCTGCCAAGCCTACTTAAGGTTGCAAAAGTTATACCAGTTATCACAGAATTGTACTCTCAGACTTGTTACATCACAACTCCTCCTTTTTTCAGATCCACAGCCTGGCATTCTTTTTGTAAGAAAATGGTTTCTCCATGTTCCTCTTCCCACTTCCTTTCTTTTTCATCTTTCAAGAACATCGTATGATGGTTCCAATTCCAAGAGCACACCCAATCTTGAAGCATTGCAGCCTCCACTGCAAAGGTTTTGAGTCCAAGAACAATGATATTTTAGTACAATTGCACAGACCCTTGGTAAGGCAACAGCTGGAGTATTATTTGCAGTTCTGTTCTCCCTACCTGAGAAAGGACGTACTTGCCATAGAGGGCATGCTGCAAAAGGTACACCAGACTAATTTCTGGGGTGGGACAAGTGTCAAACAAAGAGAGGGGAAAAAGATTGTCACAATCTCAGGAAAGTTTAGGACTGAGATGAAGATAATATAAACATGTGAATATGCAAAAACAAAATCGAAAGATATATCCTTGCCAGACTCCAAACACAACCCATTTAAACAACCTGTAATCATTGGGTAGACGATGACTTTCGATTTCTTTTAAATGAAGTCTTCATCTCAGTTTGCTAACTTATCAGAGATATCCAACAATACTGTGAAAACTGCAATGCTATATGCCCTCCTTGTCCTTGTACATCTGCAGTACAATTCCAGGTGTAATGTTCTGACATGATGTCATACTAGAAGGAAGCTACTGAAGTTCAATAGTAATCTTGTACAGATTTTATAGTGACACCTTTATAGAGACACTTAGTGATAAATAACTACCTTAACTAGGTTTACAAATCCTTGAAACCAATGCCTGTTGAAAAGCTGGCAGAAAAGTAAATGAATACTGACTTGTGTGGCCATTATTTGCCCATTGACCCAGCTATTAATTTTACAAGACTTAAAACATTTTTATTGTATTTATACAGACCAAATTCAAAAGGCAATAATAATCAGTTCAAATACAATAGACAAAAAGCAGCACTAGTTGTGACTCCGAACCCTTGATGCAAGAATTACAAAGCTAATTTCTGCTACTGGCCAATGCAAAAACTTTACTTTAATTGTTTCATCTTATGGCATAAGACTTGACCCAACAAAACATGATTAAAAACTAAATAATTCTGTAAACTTACATGTTCAGATAAGTTTGAACTCTTTGAATCAACATCATACCTGAAAACAACAAAAGAAATGAAATATCAGTGAGTTACACCTCATAGCCATAGTGTAAGAAATAAACCAATAAAAAGGGTATAAAGTTAACAGCTAATACCTTCCTTCAGGTGTTCTCATATCTCAAATAGTCCTTGAAATTAAATTGTTCCTGACAACTGTGTTATTAAGTCCAATTAAAGTTTGACAGTTTGGAACAGAATTTCACTATTGATGTCATTCTGAACTGCATTTATACTTTGTTTTTTACCTCCCCATTTCTCTCTCGCTCTCCAATATTCCCCACAAAATAATGTTCTCTTTCATGTACTGATTCTTTTGATGATGTATGGTACTAAGGTTGAGGTTGCTTTCCTGATTTCAGCTACAAAAACACGACTCACACCTTAATGTTGAGAGTTGGCAGTCTGCCTAACAATTTCTTAAAATCATCATGTCCCATTATCCCAAGATTTTCCAGACAATCTCCTCAGGCTGTAGTCAACCAGGAATCCCCCTGACAATCGAGTTATCTTAAAAAACACGAATTTCCTTTGGTTGCAGTATTCCCACTCCAAATGCAGCTTGGGTCTGCCAATCACAAAATGATCAGGCACGAGTCACGGGACAAAATACAACAGAGTCCATGGGAAGAACCCTCTGGTATCAAAAGCACCTACTCTGAACATGCTAGGAAATAAATATGGTGATTTAATTGATCTTTCAAAAGCAGAAACAGGAAAACGATGTGTGAACTATGATCACAACTATTTGGTGCTATCTGAAAATTACTTCCCTGCTATTTTTCTTTTCTTAATCATACATGGGACGTGGGTTGATTTTACAACGTGAGCATTTAACTCTGAACCCAACCAAAAAAGTGATGACAAGTTGTATTCTTGGGCCACTGCAGTCCCTGTGGTAATTGTGCTCCCACTATTAAGTAGTTAGTTCCAGAGTTTTGGCCCCGTGTTCAAGGAATGGCCACGTATTTCCACATCAAAATGGTGTGCATTTTGCCGCGCTCGTCCTTCCAGGCAAAAAGTGATGGTGAAGAAATCTTGGGGATATCACTCCATACACTCCAGCCACATTATGTCGACGCTTAGGATGACAGCTCCAACCAAGCAGGGAGCCTTTGTTTCCACGTTGCCTGACTTTATAAATTTGGAGGTGAACTCATCCTGGGAGGGCATTCCATCATTGTTCTGTTGCTGTACCTTTCAAACTTTGGAAAGGCTTTGGGAAGTCAGGGAGGTGAACCATCCTACAGGATATCCATACTCTGCCCTACATTTGTAACCACAGTATTTG